>JBBFKN010000154.1:0-127504 GCA_039654755.1 Calcarius lapponicus
AACCTCCCCAAACCACAGACCCAGAGACCCCAAACCACCCCAAACCAGACCCAGGGACCCCAAACCAGACCAGGGACCCCAAACCACAGACCCAGAGACCCCAAACCACCCCAAACCTCCCCCAAACCAGACCCAGAGACCCCAAACCAGACCCAGGGACCCCAAACCACCCCAAACCTCCCCAAAACCACAGACCCAGGGATCCCAAACCACCCCAAACCTCCCCAAACCACAGACCCAGAGACCCCAAACCACCCAAACCTCCCCAAACCACAGACTGAGAGACCCCAAACCACCCCAAACCAGACCCAGGGACCCCAAACCACAGACCCAGAGACCCCAAAACACCCCAAACCTCCCCAAACCACAGACCCAGGGACCCAAACCACCCCAAACCTCCCCAAACCACAGACCCAAGGACCCCAAACCACCCAAACCACATACCCCAGGGACCCCAAAGCACCCCAAACCTCCCCAAACCACAGACCCAGAGACCCCAAAACACCCCAAACCTCCCCAAACCACAGACCCAGAGACCCCAAAACACCCCAAACCTCCCCAAACCACAGACCCAGAGACCCCCAAAACACCCCAAACCTCCCCAAACCACAGACCCAGAGACCCCAAACCACCCAAACCAGACCCAGGGACCCCAAACCAGACCCAGGGACCCCAAACCACCCCAAACCACAGACCCAGGGACCCCAAACCACCCCAAACCAGACTCAGGGAACCCAAACCAGACTCAGGGACCCCAAACCACAGACCCAGGGACCCCAAACCAGACCCAGGGACCCCAAACCACAGACCCAGAGACCTCTAAACCACCCCAAACCACAGACACAGACACCCCAAACTACCCCAAACCGCCGACCCAGGGCCCCCCGGGACCCCCACAAACGGGATCCCCCTCCCGAGACCCCCACAAACGGGATCCCTGCCCCGGGACCCCCGATGACTCCGAGGGGCGCCCGTGGATTGAGGACCCAAACCCCAAATCCCCCCCCATCATTCATCATTCCCAGGGCAGGATTGGGGGCAGCACCCGGGGGAGGGGGGTCTCACCTGCAGGGCAGGTGTGGCGGTGCAGGAGGGTCCCGGGGGGGCAGTGACAGCCCTCCTGGCACCCCCCCGCGGCACCCCACGGCCCCCCCGAGGTGGGCGCAGCTCGGGGACAGCCCGAGCCCCCCCCCGCACCTCACGGAACGTCCGGCCCGGGGGGCCACCGGCCTCTGCACCCCCCCGAAAAGAACCTCAGGGCCTGGGGGGCTTCTGCACCCCCAAAAAAACACCCCTGAGCACCCGGGGACACCCGGCCTGTGCCCCCCAACACCCCTGAGCACCCGGGGGCACCGGGCATCTGCACCCCAACACCCCTGAGCACCCGGGGGCACTGGGCATCTGCACCCCCCCGAAAAGAACCTCAGTGCCTGGGGGGCTTCTGCACCCCCAAAACACCCCTGAACACCCGGGGACACCCGGCATCTGCACCCCAACACCCCTGAGCACCCGGGGGCACCCGGCATCTGCACCCCAACACCCCCCGGCTCGGGGCCCCGGGTTGTGGGGCAGAGATGAGGGGCACTGTGGGGTCCATGGGGTCTGTGGGGCACCGTGGGGTCCATGGGGTCTATGGGGTCTGTGGGGCAAGCGCTGTGGGACAGGGCAGGGCTGTGCTCGGGGTCTCTGGGTGACAGTCCCTGGCTCGGGGTCCCTGTCTCGGGTCCCTGGGTCCCATCTGCGGGTGGGGGTCTCTGGTCAGGTCCCCATGAGGGTCCCCGTGTGTCGGGGTGCCCGTGTCCGGGTTCCCATATCGGGGGTGCCCATGTCGTGTCCCCGTGTGGGGTGTCCCGTGCCGGTGTCCCCGTTAGTGTCGGTGTCCCCGTGTGGGTGTCCCCGTTGTCGGTGTCCCCGTGCCTGTGTCCCGTGCGGGCTGTCGCTGGCACTCACCGCGGCACACGTGGCTGTGGCAGCTCTGGCTCTGCAGCGCGGGTCCCGGGCACGGGGGGGTCCCCGCAGCCCCGGCGGCGCCAGCGCTCGCCCCCCCCGCACGGGGGCGCTGCAGCCGCCCCAGGGCCCCCACGGCGACCACCGGCCCCCGCGCGGGCTCTGCGCTCCACGGCGACACCGGCACCGGCGGGGACTCTGCGCTCCACGGCGACACCGGCGGGGGCTCTGCGCTCCACGGCGACACCGACGGGGACTCTGCGCTCCACGGCGACACCGGCACCGGCGGGGACTCTGCGCTCCACGGGGACACCGGCGGGGACTCTGCGCTCCACGGCGACACCGGCACCGGCGGGGACTCTGCGCTCCACGGGGACACCGGCGGGGACTCTGCGCTCCACGGCGACACCGGCACCGGCGGGGACTCTGCGCTCCACGGGGACCACGGGCCGAGCGCAGCGTCCGGGGACTCTGGGGGCTCCGGGGACTCCGGGACCCAGAGCGGCTCCGTGCCCCAAGGCAGTTCCGTGCCCCACGCCGGCTCCAGGGCCCACGGCCACCCTGGGGACTCTGGGCTCTCTGGGGTCTCTGGGTCTCCGGGTCTCCGGGCTCTCTGGGGTCTCCGGGGTCTCCGGGGTCTCCGGGGTCTCCGGGCTCTCTGGGGTTTCTGGGTCTCTGAGGTCTCTGGGGTCTCCGGGGTCTCTGGGATCTCTGGGGTCTCCGGGATCTCTGGGGTCTCCGGGGTCTCCGGGGTCTCTGGGGTCTCCGGGGTCTCCAGGATCTCTGGGGTCTCCGGGGTCTCCGGGGTCTCCAGGATCTCTGGGGTCTCCGGGCTCTCTGGGGTCTCCGGGATCTCCGTGTCCCCGGCGGCCGTGGGGACCCCCGCAGCCAGGGCGCCCCGGTGGCCGCAGGCGGCCCCGCGCTCCCCGGGCCCTGCGGACAGACGGACAGACGGACACGAGGCGCTCGAGGGGCCGCGGCGGCACTCGGGGATCCCAGCTCCGGGCTCGGGGGGATCCCGGCACGTACCGGCTCCGCAGAGCTCGGACAGCCCCGCACCTCTCGGGGCGTCCCGGGTGCAGGGGGCTCCGCCCGGCGCGGCCGCGGGGTTGGTGGGAGACCTGTGGGGAGTGGGGCCGGACCCCCCGTTATGGGGCAGAACCCCCGTTATGGGTCAGAACTCCCCCATTATGGGTCAGGACCCCCCTCTATGGGTCAGACCCCCCTCTATGGGGTCAGACCCCCCCGTTATGGGGTCAGACCCCCCCCTATGGGTTAGACCCCCCTCTATGGGTTAGGACCCCCGTTATGGGTCAGACCCCCCTCTATGGGTCAGACCCCCCTTCTATGGGTCAGAACTCCCCCTCTATGAGTTAGGACCCCCCGTTATGGGTCAGACCCCCCCTCTATGGGTCAGACCCCCCCATTATGGGTCAGACCCCCCCTCTATGGGGCGGCCCCGCACCTGAAGCGCTGCCGGGTCCCGGTGCCGCAGTCACAGCGGGTCCAGGGGGTCCCAGCGCGACCACCCGCAGGGTTCAGGGGGGGCCCCGATTCCCGGGGAGCCCCATCACCCCCGCAAGGGACCCCGCAGGCGCTGCAGGAAAGGGAAAGGAAACCCTGCGAGTCCCCCGATGCTCAGGGCCCATTCCCTGGGGATGCTCAGCGCCGGGGTTTGGGGGGCAGCAGGGTGGGATTTGGGGCACAGACGGGTTTGGGGGGCAGCAGGGTGCAGGTACCGGTGGGATTTGGGGTACAGATGGGTTTGGGGTGCAGCAGGGTGGGATTTGGGGCACAGATGGGTTTGGGTGCAGCAGGGTGGGATTTGGGGTACAGACGGGTTTGGGGTGCAGCAGGGTGGGATTTGGGGCACAGACGGGTTTGGGGGGCAGCAGGGTGCAGGTACCGGCAGGATTTGGGGCACAGACGGGTTTGGGGGGCAGCAGGGGTGCAGGTACTGGTGGGATTTGGGGCACAGATGGGTTTGGGGGGGCAGCAGGGTGCAGGTACCGGCAGGATTTGGGGCACAGATGGGTTTGGGGGGGCAGCAGGGTGGGATTTGGGGCACAGACGGGTTTGGGGGGCAGCAGGGTGCAGGTACGGGTGGGATTTGGGGCACAGAGGTGTCCGGGTTATGGAGGCTGGGTCCGGTGCAGGTTTTGGGGTACCTGGGCTCGATGCAGCTGCTCCCCGCAGCACCAGCCCGGGGCCGGCACCGGCAGCCTGGGGGTGCGGGCGGTTCAGGGGCGCTTCAGCCCCCCGTACCCCTCACAAACGCCCCCCAAATCCCCCCCACACCCCCAGAATGCTCTGTGCCCCCCCCAAGCTCCCAAACCCTCCCTAAGTCCCCTCCCAGGTCCCCCGAGCCCTCCCAAGCCCCCTCAAGCCCTCAGGGCCCTTCCAAGCTCCCAGGTCCCCCCGAATCCCCCCAAATCCCCCCCCCAAAATCCTCAAATCCCCCCGAATCCCCCCGAATCCCCCCGTGCCCCCCACCAGCCCTACCCACGCCCCCCCCGTGTCCCCCCGACCTTCCTGGCAGCCCCCCGGGCAGGAGCTGTTCCCACTCAGGTCCGCGCCAGCTGGGGGGGCAGGGGGGCACCCCCAGATCCTCGCAGCCCCCCGGGGGCACCAGCAGCGCCTGGGGGGGCAGGCTGGGGAGACACGGGGGGGTCAGCGGGGAAAGGGAGATTTGGGGGGTCAGGGACGGGGGAGGCCATTGGAGCCGCCAGGGATGGAGGGCTTGGGGGGACTCACGGGGTTTGGGGGGGCTCGGGGGGTCCCGGGGGGATTTGGGGAGGGGCAGCGGTGGCGTTCGGGGGACAGGGGAACAGGGCTGGGGTGGGAGGGGTGTCCCAGCCCCCCGCGCCCCCCGCGCCCCCCCGCGCCCCCCGCGCCCCCCGCGCCCCCCGTACCTGGGGGGGTCCCCGCAGGGCCGCAGGTTGCAGGGCCGGCTCTGCAGGGCCCCTCCCTCGCACGGCCGCCCCCCGTTTTTTGGGGGGGGGTCGCTGCAGCTGCGGCGGCGAATCTGCTGCCCCCCCCCGCACGGGGCGTCGCAGGAGCTCCAGGAGCCCCAGGGCGCCCACCCACCCGACACTGGGGGGGCACGGGGCCGTCAGGGGGGGGCAGCACCCCAGAGCCGCCCCCTGCCCCGGGGTGCCCCCCTTGGGACCCCTCCGGGACCCCCAGCGGGCAGCGAGCCCCCCCCGCCCCTGGGAACTGCGGACCCCGAGCCCCCGGCCCTGGGAACCGCGGACCCCGAACCCCCGGCCCTGGGGAGCCCCTCGGCCCGGGAATGGGGGTCCCGCTCATCGGGGTTGCCCCCAGAGCCGGGGGGGGCCCGGCCCGGACAGGGGATCGGTCCCACCCCCCGCAGAGCCCTGACCCCGGGGTCCACCCATAAAGGGTCCCACCCCAAAAGGGGGGTCCCACCCCAAAAGGGGGTCCCACCCATAAAGGGGGTCCCACCCATAAGGGGGTCCCACCCATAAAGGGGGTCCCACCCCAAAAGGGGGTCCCACCCTTCACCAAGGGTCCCCGCCCCGCCGGGGGTCTTGGCTCGTGCGGGGGGTACCCTGGAAGGCCGGCAGGGTTTGGGGGTACCCTGGGCACGCTTTCAGGTTTGGGGATACCCGGGCACGCTCTCAGGTTTGGGGGTACCTGGGCAGGCCGCAGAAGCACACGCGGGTGTCGGTGCCGGTGTCGGTGTCGGTGTCGGTCTCGGTGTCGGTGTCGGTGCCGGTGTCGGTGCCGGTGTCGGGGGGGGCGGGGCGCAGCCCCCCCCGGGCGGGGTCTCCCTCCGGCGCCGCAGAGCGACCCCCACCCCGCAGGAGCGGCTGCCAGGAACCCCACCCCCCCCAGGGCGGGGGGGCGCAGCCTGGGGGCGCGGGGGGTGGGGGCAGCCGTGACCCCCGTGTTTGGGGGGGGACACGGGGGGGGGCAGGATGAACCCCGTGTTTTGGGGTACCCCCCGCAGCCCCCCCGTGTTTGGGGGTACCCCCGCAGCCCCCCCGTGTTTGGGGGTCCCACCCTCAGCCCCCCCCCGTGTTTGGGGTACCCCCCGCAGCAACCCCGTGTTTGGGGTACCCCCCGCAGCCCCCCCTTTTGGGGGGTACCCCCTGCAGCCCCCCCCGTGTTTGGGGTACCCCCGCAGCCCCCCCGTGTTTGGGGGTACCCCCGCAGCCCCCCCCGTGTTTGGGGTCCCACCCGCAGCCCCCCCCGTGTTTGGGGTACCCCCGCAGCCCCCGCTCGGTGGTTGCCCGCTGTCGGACCCCGCATTTCCCCCTGGCCGGGCCCTGCCCCCCCCCCCGGATCCCCCGGCCCTGGGGCTGTTTCGGGGCCCGCCCCCCCCTCCCGCCGGGACTCCCCAATCCCGGGGGGGCCGTTCTGGGGGGCCGTTCCCCCCCTCCTCCCGGGGTCCCCTCACCTGGGGGGGTCGCGGCGGGGACCCCCGTGGGAGGCAGCGAGGGCAGCTCCGGCTCGGGCGGGGTCGCGGTTCCGGGGGTGCCCCCGGGGGGGCTGGGGGTGTCCTCGGGCGGGGTCGCGGAGCCCCCCGGGGGGGGCTGGGGGTGTCCTCGGGCGGGGTCGCGGAGCCCCCCGGGGGGGCTGGGGGTGTCCTCGGGCGGGGTCGCGGTTCCGGGGGTGCCCCCGGGGGGGCTGGGGGTGTCTCGGGCGGGGGTCGCGGTTCCGGGGGTGCCCCCGGCGCGCTGGGGGGCTCCGGGGGGGTCTCGGCGCCTCTGGGCCCCTCGGCCGGGCCGTGGGGCTGGAGGGGGCACGGTGAGGGAGCGGGGGACCCCCGCTTTGGGGACCCCCGGATCCCGGCCCTCCCCCGTGCCCCTCGTACCCGGGGCTGCCGCTTGGGGACAGCGCCGTCGTCATCCCGGGCGGGGGCGGCCGTGGCGTTGTCACCTGCGGCGGGGACAGAGGCGGTGACGGCACCGGGGCCGGGGTCACCCCCACTCCCCCGGGAGCCGCACTCACGTCACCCCGCGGGGCCGCAGGTGCAAGCAGGAGCCCGCCGTCACCTTCGCGCAGCGCCTGGCCCTGGGACAGCGACAGCGTCACCGCCACCGCCGCCCGCGGCTGGCCCGGCCCCGCGGCCCCGGCTCACCTGGGGACAGCGGCGGCGGGGGACAGAAGGGGACGCAGCGCACGGTCCCGGCCGGCAGGCACTGCACACCCGGCACGGCTCCCCCCCGCCAGCGCTCCCCGGGGACGCGCCAGCGGCCGCGCTCCCGGCACCGCGGGCACGGCGCCGAGCGGCACCTGCGGGCGGCACCGTCACACACCGGGACCCCCCGGGACCCCCCCGGGGACCCCCCCCCGCCCGCCCCGGCCCCGCTGACCGTCGCGCCTTGCGGTAGATGCCGCGGCAGGGGCGGCCGGCGCCGCGGCGCGCCGGGTTCGAGGGGCTGCGGAAGGACCACTGCACGCCGGGGGAGCCGCAGCCGCCCCCCGCACGGCCCCCACGGCGACCACGAGGACCAGCCGCAGTCCACTGCGGGGGACAGCGCGTCAGCCGCGACCCGGGCACCCCCGGGCACCCCCGGGCACCCCCGGGCACCGGGACCCACCTGAGCAGCCGGGGTGCGGGCGGCAGTGGCGCAGCTGTCCCTCCAGGCAGGTGCACAGGCGGCAGCCCAGCGGCACCGCGGCGCCCGGGGGGTCGGCGGCGCCCCCCGGCCCGGCACGGGCACCCGCCCCGGGGACACGCAGCCCGCGGGCCCCGCGCCGCCCTCGGGCGCCATCCAGCACCCGCCCCGCCGGGCACCAGCACCCTGAGGGGACCGGGGGTCAGGGGAGCCCCTCGCACCGGGGCGCCCCCACAGCCCCCCGCGGTCCCCTCACCTGGGCGGCAGGGCGGGGGTCGCGGGCAGGGGCACCGGCGGCCGCCAGGTCGGCGCAGGAGGCGGGGCAGGGGGCGCAGGGCAGGGGGGCGCAGCCCCTCCGCGCACTGCGAGGCGTTGGGGCACCCCCCCGGGGCGCAGGGGGCTGCGGGCGGGGTCAGGCACGGGGACCCGCCTGCCCCACAGCCCCCCTGAGCCCCCCGTCCCCTCTGTGGAGCCCCCCACCCCAGCGGGACCCGGCCGGGACCCCCCCTGGCCCACAGAGCCCCTCACCCCGGGGAGACCCCGCGCCCACCCAGCGCCCCCCGCTCTGCGGGGCTCATCCGCCCCACGGAACCCACCGGGACCCCCCCAGCCCATTGGGCCCTGCCCCCAGAGCCCCCCCTCCGAGCCCCCGCCCCATGGGCTCCCCCCCTCCCCTGGGACCCCCACACCCCCAGAGCCCCCTGCCCCAAGGCTTCCCCCCCTCCCATCGGACCCGACACCCCCCAGAACCCCTCCGAGCCCCCCGCCCCATGGGCTCCACCCCTCCCCTGGGACCCCACACCCCCAGAGCCCCCCTCCGAGCCCCCTGCCCCAAGGCTTCCCCCCTCCCATCGGACCCGACACCCCCAGCCCCCTCCGAGCCCCCCGTACCCCCCGATCCCGCACGCACCCATCTCCAGCGCTCCGGGGCTGCCCCCCCGCAGCTCCTCGCAGGCGCGGCCGCCGTTCTGGGGGGGCCGGCAGCCCCTGGTGCGCAGCCGGACCCCCCGCAGCCCCCCGGGCACTCGGACCAGGGCCCCCACGGGCCCCACGCGCCGTCCACTGCAGGGGGGGGGGGGGCGGGTTAAGGGGGTCTCGGCACCCCCGAACCCCTCCGGGACTGTGGGGCCCCCGAAACCCCCACCCCGGGCCGTGGGGACCCCCAAATCCCTCAGGCGCCCCATGAGAGCCCCAAGTGCAGGGCTGCCCTTGCCCGCCATGGCCCCCGGGACCCCGACCCCCCCGGGGTGCCCCCCAGCCCTCGGGGGTCCCCTCTCACCCGGGCAGGCCCGGTGGAAGCAGGCTCTCTCCTGCTGGCGCGCTCCCCGGCAGCCCCGCAGCAGCCCCGGCTGCCGCTGGTGACACCCCCGGGCGCGGCGCTGCCCCCCGGGCCCGCAGGGGCGGCTGCAGGACCCCCAGGGCCCCCAGGGCCCCCAGAGGGCCGCAGCCCCCGCTCGTCCGCAGCCGAGGAGCAAGTCCCGCAGCCCGTCACACACCTGCGGGGACACCGCGGCGCCAGGGGACACTGGGGACACGGGGGGGACACGGGGGGGACACGGGGGGGACAGGGGACACCTGGGGACACCTGGGTGTCCCCTGGGAAGGGCTCGGGGACACGGGGGTGGCAGCAGGAGGGCTCGGGGGCTCCGTGGTGCCCCGGGCGGGTGGCGGTGCCCTCGGTGCCCTCGGTGCCCGTTACCTGCTGGAAGGTGACACAGTCCCCGTCCCGCAAGTCGAACTCTGCGCAGGGAGCCCGCGGGCCGCTCCCGGGGCCGGGCGGCTCTGGGGGGGCACGAGGGCTCGGAGGGGTCCCCAGGGGACCGAGGGGACTCAGGGGGTCCCGGGGGTGGGACCCTCTCCGGGGGGATCCCCTCCCTGCCGAGTTTGCTGTTCCCTCCCAGGGCCCCCCTCAGCCCTGGGGTCCCCAGGAGGGACAGGGGGCGCTCCCAGCCCCCCCCGCAGTGTCCCTAGAGTCTCAAAGCGGGGCTCTCACCGCACAGCCCGGGGCTCTCATCGGCGCTGTCGCGACAGTCGGGGACGCCGTCGCAGAGGCGGCCGGGGGGGATGCAGGCGGGGCCGCAGGGGCCGCGCTCGGGCTCGCAGGGGGGGCGGCAGGGCAGGTGGCCGGGGGCGCACGGGGGGTCGCAGCCCCCCTCGTCGCTGCCGTCGGGACAGTCGCTGTCGCCGTCGCAGCGCCACCCCCGCGGGACGCAGCCGCCGCTGTCGCAGCGCAGGGACCAGGGCCGGGCAGGGCGCGGCCGAGGCGGTGGCGGGGCCGGGGACAGCGGCGGTGACAGCGACAGAGGCGGTGACAGGAGCGGTGTCGGGGGCGGTGTGGGCGATAGCGTCAGTGTCACTGACAGTGACAGCGCTGGCGACAGTGCCGATGGCGCTGGTGACCGCGATGACGGTGTCGGCGGTGACGGCGGTGACAGCGGTGACAGCGGCGGTGACGGCGGTGACAGAGGCGGTGACGGCGGTGACAGGTGACAGCGGCGCGGGGGGCAAGCGCCACCGCGCACCCCGCCGGGCTCTCGTCCCAGCCGTCGCGACAGTCGCGAGCGCCGTCGCACACGGCGACCTCGGCCACGCAGGAGCCGTCGGGGCAGGGGACGGGTGCCGGGGGCGCAGGTGGCGCGCGCTGGGGACGCGGGGACAGCGGTGACCAAAGGGGGGTCCCAGAGGGGCTCCCGGGTGAGGAGGGGTCCCCAAAGGGGGCGATGCCGGGGAGGGGTCCCCGGGGGGCAGTCCCGGGATCGGGACCCTCGCGGGGCGGATGGGGGTGGTCCCCGGGGGGGG
Organism: Calcarius lapponicus; assembly: GCA_039654755.1. NCBI lineage: Eukaryota > Metazoa > Chordata > Aves > Passeriformes > Fringillidae > Calcarius > Calcarius lapponicus. The sequence continues at coordinate 10,335 of JBBFKN010000154.1, forward strand.
GGTCCCGGGGGCAGAGGGGCCGGGGGTCCCAGCTGGGATTCCCAGAGCGGATGGAGGGTCCCAGGTTGGGGTCCCCAGGGGGGGGTCCCGGGACACAGGGGCCGGGGGTCCCGGAGCGGTTCCCATCGCAGTGTCCCCCTCACCGGGGCAGTCGGCCTCGTCGGCGCCGTCGGGGCAGTGGCGGCGGCCGTCGCAGATGGCGGCGGGGGGGGTGGCAGCCGCCGCCGGGGCAGGGCAGGTGCCCCTCGGGGCAGGCGCAGCCGCTCTCGTCGCTGCCGTCCCCGCAGTCGTCGCGGCCGTCGCAGCGCTGGGGGTGGGGGACACAGCGGCCCCCCCCGCACCGGAACTGCCCCGGGCCGCACCGGGGGGCGCAGCCTGCGGGGACGGGACCCCCGGTGGGCACGGGCACCCCCAGCCGGGCACGGCGGCTCCTGCTCTCTGCTCCGGGGGGTGAGGGTCCGAGCAGCGCCACCCCCCCGGCACCTCTGGGTGCCGCGGGGGGGGCACAGAACCCCAGGCTGGGGGGCTCAGGACCCCTCTGTGGGGCACAGACCCCAAGGCCTGCAGGGCTCTCTCTTTCCCCAGGACCCCAAAGCTCCCTGGCGCCCCCTCCCCACTCGCAGCCCCCCCGCGCTCACTCACCCGCCTCGTCCGAGTCGTCCCCGGGGGGGCAATCGAGGCGCCCGTCGCAGACCCGCGCGGGGGGCAGGCAGCGCCCCCCCGGCACAGGCGAACTCGGGGGGCTCGCAGGCTCGTTGGGGACAGCCCGCCTCGTCCCAGCCGTCGGGACAGTGCGTGACGCCGTCGCAGCGCGCCCCCCCAGGCAGGCAGCGCCCGCCGGGGCAGCGCGGCTGCTGCGGGGCGCAGGGCGGCTCGCACAGCTCGTCCGAGCCGTCGCCGCAGTCGTCTCGTTGTCGCAGAGCCAGGCGCCGGGCACGCAGCGCCCCCCGGCCCGGCAGCGGAACTCCCACGGGGCGCAGCCCGGGGCGGCGGGACACGGGCCCGGGCTCGGCGGGCACCGCCAGCGCCCCGCCACGCACGTGCTGCGGGCGGGACACGGGCGCGCTCACGGGGGGCCGTGTCCCCCGCGTCCCCCCGGCGTCCCGGGTCCCCCTGTCCCGGTGCCGGTGTCCTGCGGTCCCGGTGTCCCCGCATCCCAGTGTCCCGGTGTCCCAAATCCCAGTGTCTCCGTGTCCTGCTGTCCCAATGTCCCTGGGAACCCCGTACCCCAATATCCCTTTCCCCTGGTGTCATTGTGTCCCCGTGTCCCGGTGTCCTGGCGACCCCACATCCCAGTGTCCCGGGTGTCTCGGTGTCCCCACACCCTGGTGTCCCGGTGTCCTGCTGTCCCAAATCCCAGTGTCTCCATGTTCTGGAGTCTCAATGTCCTGGGAACCCAGGATCCCAAAATCCCATTTCCCCGGTGTCTCTGTGTCCCCACATCCCGCTGTCCCATTGTACCGGTGTCCCAGTGTCCCCCCCCAGTGCCCTGGCGTTCTGGTGTCCCCCTGCCCCAGTGTCAGTGTCCTGCTGTCCCAGTGTCCTGCAGTCCTGGTGTCCAGGGGTCCCGGTGTCCCAAATCTCAGCGTCTCTGTGTCCTGGTGTGTCCCAATGTCCAGGGAACCCGGGATCCCCAAATCCCATTTCCCCAGTGTCTCTGCGTCCCCACATCCCGCTGCCCCAGTGTCCCGGTGTCCCCACACCCGAGTGTCCCACTTTCCTGGTGTCCCAGCGTCCCAGTGTCCCACACCCCGCTGTCCCAGTGTCCCCACATCCTGGTGTCCCGCTGTCCCGGTGTCCCGCTGTCCCAGTGTCCCACACCGCGCTGTCCCGGGCCCCCAGCACGCCGTTCCCCGGGCTCCCAGTATCCCCCAGCGGCTCCCAGTACCGCCCAGCGCCTCACCAGTTGCTGCAGCCTGGGTCACGCTGGCCCCGGCCGGGAAGGCGAAGCCGTCCCAGAAGCAGGGGCAGGCGGGGGGCTCCACGCACAGCCCGTCTGGGGGGGGCACAGGGGTGGCACCGCGACCCCCAGCACCCCCCAGCCCCTCCCGGACCCCCCAGCGACCCCCAGCACCCCCCAGCCCCTCCCGGACCCCCCAACACCCCCCCAGCCCCTCCCGGACCCCCCCAGCACCCCCCAGCCCCCCCCCCCCCCCAGCCCCTCCCGGACCCCCAGCCCCCCCAGGCCCCCAAACCCCTTCTGTCCCCCAGAGCCCCACCCCAGCCCTGCGCCCCCCTCACCGTGCAGGAGCCGCCCGGGGGGGCAGAAGCAGCCCTCGAGGCAGCCCAGGGCCCCGCAGAGCTCGGGGGGCTCCCGGCCGAGGTCGCGGCAGGTGGGGGGGGCAGGGGGGCCCGCAGGGGCTGTACTCCTGCCCCCCCTCGCACTGCAGGGCTGCGGACATCGGGGGCTCAGGGGGGCTCAGGCGGGCTCAGGCGGGCTGGGACCCCCCCCTCCACAGCCTGAGACCCCCTGAATGCCACGCGGGGCTCTTGGCCCCCCCTCAGTCCCACAGCCCCATGGGGGGGGGCACAGCCCGGACCCTTCCTCCCGCTGCACAACCCCGTGGGGGGCCTCCTGCACCCCCTCACCCCACAGCCCCATGGGGGGCTCCTGCGCCCCCTTCACCCCCACAGCCCCCCTGCCCCACAGCCCCGTGGGGGCTCCTGCGCCCCCCCTCACCCCACAGCCCCCCTGCCCCACAGCCCCCCTGCCCCACCACCCCCAGGGGTCTCCTGCCCCCCAGCCCCACTGCCCGGCCCCCAGCCCGGGCACACCCCCCCGGGGGCTCGGCCCGGACCCCCCCGTGCCCCCGGGCCTCCCCTGGGCTCCCCCCTGAGCTCTCCGGAGCGCCCCCAGACCCACGGCACAGCCACGGCCCCACCAGCGCAGGGGCAGCATGGGACCCCCCCAGTGCCCCCCAGGCCCCGGTACCCCTGCTCAATCCCGGTACCCCCCCGTGCCCCCTGGGACCCCGGGACCCCCCAGTCCCCCGGTACCCCATGTCTCTGCCGGTCCCCCCCCGTGCCCCCAGCCCCCTGCACCCCCGGTGTCCCCCACACCCCAGGTACCCCCGTGTCCCCCGTGCCCCCCGTACCCCCGCAGTCCCCCCGGTCCCCCCGTCCCCGCGGGCCCCCCGCACTCACGGCACAGCCCCTGGCTCCGCCAGCGCAGGGCTCTCCCCCGCCGGCCGCACTCCTCGGCGTAGGCGGCCAGGGCCGTGCACAGGCACTCGCAGTCGCCGCCGCTGTCGCACCTGGGGCAGGAGCCGTGGGACGGGGCCCGGGGCCGCCCCGGGGAGCCCCCGAGCCCCCCAAACTCACCCCGCAGGCGTCGAACAGGCACCACTCGTAGAAGCGCTGCGGCGGGCACCAGCTCGTGGCAGGGGGCGAAGAGCTGGTGCCGCAGGACCCCGCAGCGAGCCCGCGCCCAGGCCGAGCGCTGGGGGCTCTCCTGGAGGGGACCCCCCGTGTCAGACCCCCGTGTGTCCCCAGACGGGCCCCCGCTGGCTCCGCGTCCCCCCTTTGTCCCGCTTCGGGCAGGGACCGGCACACCCGGAGCGCCGGGGACGGGAATCCCGGGGGATCCCAGCCCAGACCGAGGCACCTCCTCATCCTCCTCCCAGCCGGGACTGGATCCTTCACTGACCGGGGCCATCCCAGCCCCGCGTCCTTTTGTAACCCCCAGTGTCCCCTTGCCAGCTCTGTGTCCTCCAGTGTCCCCCTGCCAGCATCTGTGTCCCCCTGTCCATCCCCAGTGTCCCCCTGCCAGTGCTCCCCGTGTCCCCCTGCCAGCTTCTGTGTCCCCCTGTCCATCCCCAGTGTCCCCCTGTCCATGCCCCAGTGTCCCCCTGCCAGTGTCCCGCGGTGTCCCCATCCAGTTCCCGTGTACTCCTGTCAATCCCCCACGTCTCTCCGTGTCCCCGCTGTCCCCGCCAGGTCCCCATGCCGGTACCTCGCAGGGGTGCGGGCGGTGGCCGTCGGCCTCGGGGCAGAGCGGGCTGAGGCGCCAGGAGTCCCCGAAGATCTCGGCGGTGGCCTCGAGGGCCCCGTCCCGGCTCCCGAAGTCGTTCTCGGCGTCGCCGTCGAAGTTGCCGCAGAGCCCGGCCAGGCGGCCGCGCAGCCGCGGGGACACGCGCACGTACACGCGGGTCCTGCGGGCACGGCGGCTGCCACGGGGCACCCACGGGACCCCCGGGACCCTCCCGCGGTGCCACCAGCGCCGCGGACCCCGCGCGGCACCGGGGACCCCGCGGGGTGACCCCCCCGTGGTGGCATCGCGACCCCGCCCTGGTGGCACCACCCGCGCCAAGGATCCCCCCCGGCACTGGGGACCCCCACCCGTGTCCCCACGGCCACCCCCAGGGACCCCCGTGTCCCCCGGGTCTCACCTCTGTCCCAGAGCACGGCCACCCCCGTGTCCCCCGTGTCCCCAATGTCCCCAGTGTCCCCCCGTGTCCCCCCGTGTTTCCCCGTGTCCCCCCGTGTCCCCAATGTCTCCAGTGTCCCCCGTGTCCCCAATGTCCCCCGTGTCCCCCGTGTGCCCCCGTGTCCCCCCGTGTCCCCGTGTCCCCCGGCTCTCACCTCCGTCCCAGAGCACGGCCACCCCCGTGTCCCCCCGTGTCCCCCGTGTCCCCAATGTCCCCAATGTCCCCCGTGTCCCCCCGTGTTCCCAATGTCCCCAGTGTCCCCCCGTGTCCCCCCCTGTCCCCGTGTCCCCCGGCTCTCACCTCCGTCCCAGAGCACGGCCACCCCCGTGTCCCCCGTGTCCCCAATGTCCCCCCGTGTCCCCCGTGTCCCCCGTGTCCCCCGTGTCCCCCGGCTCTCACCTCCGTCCCAGAGCACGGCCAGCCCCAGGCGGGTGAGGAGCAGCAGGAAGAGCCCCGCGCGCTGCAGCGCCAGCCCCGAGCCCCCGAACACCTTGGGGGGCCTCACGGCCACCCCGTTCACTGTCACCTCTCGCCCTGCCGCGCCGGCACCGAGGGTCACCCCGCGTGTCCCCCCGTGTCCCCCCATGACCTCCCGTGCGTCCCCCCCGTGTCCCCGCGGCTCCCCAGCCCCTGCAGCCCCCACCCCACCGCGACCGAACCAGGATGTCACCGCGGGGGACACTCACAGGTCCCCGTGTCCTCTCCATGTCCCCCGTGTCCCCTCACCCCCGCAGCATGTGCACCACGGTGTCCCCCGTGTCCCCGTGTCCCCTCACCCCGCAGCATGTGCACCACGGTGTTCCCCATGTCCCCCATGTCCCCGTGTCCCCGTGTCCCCTCACCCCGCAGCATGTGCACCACGGTGTTGCCCATGGCCACCAGCACGGACTTGGTGCAGGTGACGCCGCTGGCCCCGCAGGGGACGTTCTCGGCGGTGACAGCGAAGAGCCCGGTGGCCTCCCGCGCCAGCAGGTACTCGCAGTCCCCCGCGAAGGTGAAGGCGCGGCCGTCGAAGGTGACATAGTGCGGGTCCCCCGTGGCCCACGCAGGTCCCCGCGCACTCCTGGCGCCCGCAGCGCCAGCGCTGTCCCTGGCACACGCTGCGGGGACAGGCTCGGTGCCACCGCGGGCCCGGCGGGGGCTCGGGGTGTCCCCGGGGCTCGGGGGGGCGCGGGGGTCCCACCAGGTGTTGCAGTCGCGGGCGATGGTGGCGTTGGGCGGGTACAGCCGCCCGCCGTGGTGACAGGGACACTCGTCCGGGGACACGCAGCGCCCGTCCTGCCGCCAGAGCGCGGTCAGGGGGGCTCGGGGGGGCGTCCCGCGCACCCCCATCCCCCCGGGTGTCACCCACCAGGAACAGGGAGCCGGGGGGACACACGCAGCCGTCGGCGGGGCCGCCGCAGGTGCCGGAGGGCTCGGCGGGGTCGCAGCGGCGCAGGCAGGAGCCGGGCGAGTGCAGCAGCCCCGGGGGACAGCGCGGCCCGGGGGGGACACGGGGCGGGGGCGCAGCGCCACGAGCCCCCCGCGCACACACTGGGGCCGGGAGGGACCCCCGTCCGTCTGAGACCCTCGGTGTGGTACCCCCGGCCCAAATTCCGGAACCCAGATCCCACCGGACCCCCCCACTGGGGTCCCCATCCCCCCTCTCCAGCTCCCTCCAACCATCTGAGCCCCCAAATCCCACCGAACCCCTCCACTGGGGTCCTCACCCCCATGTCCAGCACCCTCCAACCATCTGAGCCCCCAAATCCCACCGAACCCCCCCCACTGGGGTCCTCACTCCCCTCTCCAGCTCCCTCCAACCCTCCCAGCCCCTCATCGGGGTCCCCCAAGCCCCAGCCCCCCCCATTCCGCTGAGACCCCCATGCCGCGGTCCCCGTGTCCCCCATCCCCACCCGTCATCCCCCCACAACAATGGGGGTCCCCGCGCCCCCATTCTCATCTCCCAGCACCCAAATCCCACGGGCGCCCTGCACCCCCCTGCCCCAGGACCCCACATCCCACCAAGGGCCCCTGCCCAGGTCCCCCCGCTCCCCGGTTGTGCCGCGGCCCCGTCGCTGTCCCCACGGTGGGACACGGGACAAAAGCCCCCCCGTCCCGCGGGGCGTCACACCGGGCTGGAGGGGTTTTCATCTCGTGTCACTGTCACCGCCACATTCTGCCGGGGACCCCCGTCCTGCGGGTGACCCTGCGGCCCCCCGAACCTCCCCGCGACCCCCGAATTCGGCGGGACCCACCAGGCCTGGCAGCCGCGGCGGATGCGGGCGCCGGGCGGGTACAGGCGGGCGCCGCGGGGACACGGGCAGGCGGCGGGGGGCACACACTGCCCGCCCTGGGCCAGCAGCAGCCCCGGGGGACAGCGGCAGCCGGGGACACAGAGGGCGTCCGGGGGGGGACAGTCGCTGCCTCCGGGGGGCTCTGAGCAGGAGCGGCCGCAGGGACCCCCACAGTCCCGGTACTGCTGCCCCCCGGGACACGGCTCGTCTGGGGGGATGGACGGGGGGTCACTGGGGGGGCAGACATCACCTCACCCCATCCCCATCCCATCCCATCCCATCCCACCCCATCCCCATCCCATCCCATTCCATTCCCATCCCATCCCATCCCATCCCCATCCCATCCCATCCCACCCCATCCCATCCCATCCCATCCCATCCATTCCATCCCATCCCATCCCACCCCACCCCATCCCATCCCATCCCATCCCATCCCATCCCATCCCATCCCATCCCATCCCATCCATTCCATCCCATCCCATCCCATCCCACCCCATCCCATCCCATCCCATCCCACCCCACCCCATCCCATCCCATCCCATCCCATCCCCATCCCGTCCCATCCCATCCCATCCCATCCCATCCCATCCCATCCCGTCCCGTCCCGTCCCGTCCCGTCCCATCCCCTCCCACCCCATTCCCATTCCTATTCCCCATCCCGATACCAAACCCATCCCATCCCATCTACAGCCCCATCCCGGCCCAGGCCATCCCATCCCATCCCATCCCATCCCCATCCCCGTCCCATCCCATCCCATTCCATTCCCATCCCATCCCCATTTCCATCCCATCCCATCCCATCCCATCCCATCCCATCCCAGCCCATCCCATCCCATCCCATCCCACCCCATCCCCATCCCCATCCCATCCCCATCCCATCCCATCCCATCCCATCCCATCCCATCCCATCCCATCCCATCCCATCCCATCCCCATCCCATCCCATCCCCATTTCCATCCCATCCCATCCCATCCCATCCCATCCCATCCCATCCCATCCCATCCCCATTTCCATCCCATCCCATCCCATCCCATCCCATCCCATCCCGTCCCATCCCCTCCCACCCCATTCCCATTCCTATTCCCCATCCCGATACCAAACCCATCCTATCCCATCTACAGCCCCATCCCATCCCATCCCATCCCACTGATCCCATCCCCATTCCCATGCCCATTCCCATCCCCATTCCATCAATCCCATCCCATCCCACTGACCTCACTCCATTCCCATCCCATCTCATCCCTATTCCCATCACATCCCATTCCCCATCCCAATACCAAACCCATCCCATCCCATTATCCCATCTCATCCCATCAATCCCATTCCCATTCCCATTCCCATTCCCATTCCCATTCCCATTCCCATTCCCATTATCCCATTCCCATCCCATTATCCCATTTTCCCATCCCTTTATCCCACTATCCCATGGATCCCGTGGCACCGCAGAGGCTCCGGTTCCTCCACTCCAGCTCGGTTCCCTCCCGGGCGCATTCCCGGCCGTAGGCGCCCAGCGCGGGGCCACAGGCACCGCTCCCGCTCCCGCTCCCGGTCCCGGCAGGAGCACACGTCCCAGCGGCACAGCTCCAGGAACGGCTCCGGGTCCACGGCGCGGTGGCACGGCTGTGCCGGAGGGGACATTGTCACTGTCACAGCCGCGTGGCCCGTCCCCGCTCACCCCCGCCGGGATCCGCACCTGGAAGGCCGGCCCCAGGAGCACGGCGCAGGCGGCCTCGGCGCGCTCCCGGCTCCCGGGGAAGCCGTCGCAGGGGTCGGGAATGCCGGGGCCCAGCGCCGGGCACGCTCCGGCCGCCCGGAAGGCGTTGGCGAAGGCGGCCACTCCCGGCTCCACGTCCCCCGCCGGCGTGGTGAACTCGTCGCGCTGGTCCCCGTTGAAGGTCCCGCAGAGCCCCCCGCACCTGCCGGGAGCAGGACAGAGTTCGGCACAGCCTCATCCCAGCGGCTCCAGCCTGGAGCAGAGCCCGGCACAGCCACATCCCAGCGGCTCCAGCCCGGGGCAGAGCCCGGCACAGCCTCATCCCAGCGGCTCCAGCCCGGAGCAGATCCCGGCACAGCCTCATCCCAGCGGCTCCAGCCCGGAGCAGGACAGATCCCGGCACAGCCTCATCCCAGCGGCTCCAGCCCGGGGCAGAGCTCGGCACAGCCTCATCCCAGCGGCTCCAGCCCCGAGCAGAGCCCGGCACAGCCTCATCCCAGCGGCTCCAGCCCGGAGCAGAGCTCGGCAAAACCTCATCCCAGCGGCTCCAGCCCGGAGCAGGACAGATCCCAGCACAGCCTCATCCCAGCGGCTCCAGCCCGGAGCAGAGCCGGGCACAGCCTCATCCCAGCGGCTCCAGCCAGGAGCAGGACAAAGCCCGGCACAGCCTCATCCCAGCGGCTCCGTCCCGCCATACTCGCCGCGGGGCCCGGCGGTGCCGCTCACCGTGCCGGCCATGGCGGGCTGGAGGGTGATGAAGGTGTCGGGGGTGCCCAGGCCCCAGAGCAGGTGCGCGTCGGGCAGCTGCAGGTGCAGGAAGGCCGAGGACGCGCGGCGGATGCTCAGCTCGGCGCCGGAGAAGGGCAGCGTCACCTCCCGCCCGGCCACTGTCACCTCCCCTGAGGGCGACAGCAGGGGCACCGTGGGGCGGCCACCGGGGTGGCACCAGCGATGGGCAGCGTGGGAACACCAGGGACAGGCGCTGGAGCGGCTCCCGCTGCCACGGAGCCTGGGGAACGGGCACTGGGGTGTCACCCACCACCCCGGGGACAGGGGGTGGGCACGGGGATGGGACCCCCTGCCACGGGGACATTGGGGACAGGCACCGGGGCGGCTGCCGCAACACCACCGGGGCACGGGGATGATCCCAGTCCCGGCGCCGGTCCCGGTCCGGGTCCCTGTCCTGTCCAGGTGTGTCACCTGTGCCGTGGAGCCGCGCCGTGGTGCGGCTGGTGGTGACAGTGAGGCTGCGGGGACAGCCCAGGTGGCTGTCACACGGCTCGTGCTCCGCTGTGATCAGCAGCCGCCCTGCCACGAAGTCCTGGGGGCAGAGACACGGTGACACCCCCGGCAGAGCCCTGCCACCACTGCCACCGCGGCCACCACCCCATCACCTCCCCCTGCCACCACCACTGCCATCGCGGCCACCTCCCCGTCACCCCCCCTGCCACCACCGCGGCCACCACGGCCACCACCCCATCACCCCCCTGCCACAACCACTGCCACCCGCGGCCACCGCGGCCACCGCGGCCACCTCCCGGTCACCAACACAACACCGCGGCCACCAGCAGAGCTCCGTCCCGCCGCCGCTCGGCCGCCCCCGATGTCCCCGTGTCCCCTCACCTCCACCAGGGTGTGGGCGCAGGGGGCCGGCAGGGAGAAGCGGCGGCGGTCGAAGGTGACAAAGTGGCGTCCCCCCAGCACGGCGCACTCGGCCGGGCACCGCCGCTGCTCACAGCGCCAGCGGCCGCCCTCGCACGTGCTGGGGACACCGGGGACACCGCTCAGCGGGGGAGGGGGGGCTGAGGGAAGGGGCGACACTGCGGGGGGACCCCGGGGTAACGCGCGGGCACTCCAGGCTGGGGGGGACACCTGGAGCGGACCCCAGGATGGGAGGGGACACGCGGCAGGGGACACTGGGACAGTGGGGGGCGTCACAGGGAACTGGGATGAAGGGGGACACTCTACAGGGAGCCCGGGGTGAGGGGACACCATGGAGGACACCAGGATGGGGGGGGACACTCCAAAGGGGACCCTGGGCCCGCCCGTCAGCGGGGTGGCCCCAGTGGGTGCCCCAGCCCGGAGCGGCCGCTGTCACCGCAGTGTCACCGCAGCGCCACCCACCAGCGGTTGCAGCGCTGGCGGATGCTCCGGCCGGGCTCGTAGCGCTGTCGCCGGTGGTGGCAGGGGCAGGCGGCCGGGGGGACGCAGCGCGGCCCGTCCCGGGCCAGCCCCGGGCCGCACTCGCAGCCGCCGTGGCAGTGGCGCTGGCACGGGCCCGGCTCGGCGCTGCCCGCGGTGGCGCAGGTGGCCGGGCACAGCGACACGCAGTCCGAGAAGCGCTGCCCCGCGCCGCAGCGGCGCTCTGCGGACACGCGACACGCGGTGGCACCGGCGGCACGGCGGGGAGGGGGCACCGGGGAGGGGGCACAGCCCCGTTCCTACCGCAGAGGCCGGGCTGGCGCCAGGGGACATCGAGCTGGCGGCGGGAGCACTCCCGGGCGTAGGCGGCGAACGTGTCACAGGCGGCGGGCGGCGGGGGACCGGGGGGGTGGCGGGGGATCGGGGGGACCGGGGGGTGACAGGGGACCAGGGGAGGGCAGGGGACCGGGGGGTGACAGCGGGTCCCCGTCCCCGCACAGCAGTGCCACACACGCTGCATAGAACCCGCTGGGATCCACCTGCGGGGGGAGCAGCAGTGAGAAGACCCCTAAGAACACCCCAGAGGACCCCAGAACATCTCAGAAGACCCCAGAACATCTCAGAGGACCCCAGAATATCCCAGAACAGCCCAGAAGATCCCAGAACATCCCAGAACAGCCCAGAAGACCTCAGAACATCCCAGAAGATCCCAGAACAGCCCAGAGAACCCCAGAAGAGCCCAGAACATCCCAGAAGATCCCAGAGGACCCCAGAACATCCCAGAAGATCCCAGAACAGCCCAGAAAACCCCAGAAGAGCCCAGGACCTCCCTCGGGCTGAACCCCCTGGAACTTCCCAGACCTCCCAGGACCTGCCAGAACCCTCAGGACACCCCAGGGCTCCTGACCCCGCTGAGCCCCTGGGATCTTGCAGAACCCCGCGGGAAGTTCCCAGACTCCCCAGGACTCTCTGGAATCCCCCGGGACCTTCCCAAACCCCCCGAAACCCCTGGGACTCCCCAGGACATCCCAGACCAACTCTGGGACCCCCCGGAAGTCCCAGGAGCCTCCCGGCACCTCCCGGACCCCCCAGGACATTGGGGAGCCCCCCGGGCCCCCCCGAGCCCCCCGGCGCCGCTGACCTCGCCGTGGCACTGCCGGAAGGGCCGGGCCCGCAGCCGCCCGCACGTGGCCGCCGCCGCCGCCGCCTCCCCCGGGCCGCACCCGGGGCCGCCCTCGGGCGCGTCCCTGCACGGGGGCTGAGCCGGGGGTCCCTCAGCGCGGGGTGACCCCCGGGACCCCCAGGCGGGCGCGGGGTGTCACCCTGGCCCCCCTCGGGTACCTCTGTGCCGGCCGGCGGCACCTTCCAGGCGCTGGCAAAGGCGGGCGGCGACGGCGGCGATGTCCCCGTCGGGGAGCGTGAAGTCGTCTGGGGACACGGGCAGGGTGGGGACACGTGGGGTGTCACCCGGGGGGTGGGGGAGGCACTGGGTGCGTGGGGCTCACCCGCGGGGTCGTCGGTGTAGGTGCCGCAGAGCCCCCAGGTGCCGCCGCGCAGCTCGGGCTCCACCGTCACCGTCACCGCCAGCCGCCCGTCCCAGGCCACCCGCACGCCCAGGCTGCTGGCCACGGCCACCCAGTCACCCGGCCAGGTGACACCGAGCCCTGTGCGAGGGGATGGGCACGGGATGGGCACAGGATGGGGACAGGATGGGGACAGGGATCCCAGTCAGTGGCTGCTGTTTGATCACCGTGTCCTGGTGCTTCCTGATGGTGCTGGGGGCTCATCCCCACCCTGCCCCGGCCTGGTGGCCTTGGGGACCTTGGGGACCTTGGGGAGCTCACCTTTGTGCAGGTAGGGGCGTCCCTCTGGCACTGCTGCCCCGTTCACTGACACGTTCCGTCCCTGGGCCACCACCGTGTCTGTCCCGAAGGTCATGTGCAGCTCCTGTGGCAGGGGGTGGCACTGGGACACTCAGGTGTGCCAGGGACAGGTGGGACACTCAGGTGTGCCAGGGACAGTGGGGATGAGGATGAGACACTCACGTGTACCGTGGCCACCAAGGATGGACCCATGGGTGTGCCATCCCAAACCCCCTCCCACATCCCAAACCCATCCCAGTGCCAAAACCCATCCCAACCCCAAAACCCATCCAGGTCCCAAAAGTCATCCCGGTGCCAAAACCCATTCCGGCCCCAAAACCCATTCCAGCCCCAAAACCCAACCCAGCTGCCATTTCCCACCCCATCACCCATCTCAGCTCCCAGCCCCGTTCCACCCCTGGGAACAGGTTCAGTGACCCAGGTGACCCATCCTGTCCCCCTTTCCAGTGTCTGTGTGTCTGATGGTGACATCCCCAGGGCTGTCCCCTGTCCCTGTCCCCGCCATCCATTCCAGCCCCGTTCCCTGCTGGCAGTGACTCTCGGTGCCCCCTCCCCGTGCCCGCCGGTACCCGGGGCTGTGCCAGGCCCATGGTGACATCCCCAGGGCTGTCCCCCCATCCCTGTCCCCGCCATCCATCCCAGCCCCGTTCCCTGCTGGCAGTGACTCTCAGTGCCCCCTCCCCGTGCCCCCCAGTACCCGGGGCTGTGCCAGGCCCATGGTGACATCCCCAGGGCTGTCCCCCATCCCTGTCCCCACCATCCATCCCAGCCCCGTTCCCTGCTGGCAGTGACTCTCGGTGCCCCCTCCCCAATGCCCCCCGGTACCCGGGGCTGTGCCAGGCCCATGGTGACGTCCCAGGCGCCGTCGGTGGCGGTGGCCAGGCTGTAGCGGCAGTTCCCGGTGACCCCGAAGTGCCGCCCGTCGAAGGTGCGGAGGCGGGAGCCGGCCCAGGCCTGGCACGTGGCCGGGGGGCCGCGGTGGCGCGGGGAGCCCCCGTCCCCGCCCAGGGGCAGGCGGGTGCAGGGCAGGCAGGGCCCCCCGGCGTCCCCGCGGCGCCAGCTGTGTCCCCAGGGCCGCTGGCAGCACTCGGCGCGGCTCACGGCGCTGCCGTTGTGGCCGGCGCCGTCCTGGCACTGCCACGCGCTGAAACAGCGGCCCAGGGAGCCGGGGCCTGCGGGACGGGGACAGCGGGTGACACCGAGGGGTACGGGGGGTGGCACGCACGCCAGCGCCCGTCCCAGCAGCCAGAGGGAACGGCACAGTGAGGGCGTCACAGCGGGAATGACGTGCTGGGAGTGACGCTCATCCAACTCCCATCCTGGCTCCCAGTTCCCATCCCGGCTCCCATCCCAGCTCCCAGTTCCCATCCCGGCTCCCAGTTCCCATCCCGGCTCCCAGTTCCCATCCCAACTCCCATCCTGGCTCCCAGTTCCCTTCCCAGCTCCCAGTTCCCATCCCAACTCCCATCCTGGCTCCCAGTTCCCTTCCCAGCTCCCAGTTCCCATCCCAACTCCCATCCCAGCTCCCAGTTCCCATCCCAGCTCCCAGCTCTCATCCCGACTCCCAGTTCCCATCCTAGAACGAGTCCCAACTCCCAGTTCCCATCCCAGCTCCCAGTTCCCATCCCAACTCCCATCCCAGCTCCCAGTTCCCATCCTGGTTCCCAGTTCCCATCCCGGCTCCCAGTTCCCATCCTGGCTCAAAGTTCCCATCTCAGTTTCCAGTTCCCATCCCAACTCCCATCCTGGTTCCCAGTTCCCATCCCAGCTCCCAGTTCCCATCCTGGTTCCCAGTTCCCATCCTGGTTCGCAGTTCCCATCCCAGCTTCCAGTTCCCATCCTGGCTCAAAGTTCCCATCTCAGCTCCCAGCTCCCATCCCAACTCCCAGTTCCTATCCTGCTCCCAGTTCCCATCCTAGAACCAGTCCCAGCTCCCAGTTCCAATCCTGGCTCCCAGTTCCCATCCCAGCTCCCATCCTGGCACCCATGCCAGCTCCCAGCCCCCACTGGAAGTGACAGGGTGGGGGTGACACGGTGGGAGTGACAGGGTGGGAGTGACACGGTGGGAGTGACACGGTGGGAGTGACACGGTGGGGGTGACACGGTGGGGGTGACACGGTGGGAGTGACACGGTGGGGGTGACACGGTGGGGGTGACACGGTGGGAGTGACAGGGTGGGAGTGACAGGGTGGGAGTGACACGGTGGGAGTGACAGGGTGGGAGTGACAGGGTGGGAGTGACACGGTGGGAGTGACAGGGTGGGAGTGACAGGGTGGGGGTGACACGGTGGGAGTGACACGGTGGAAATGACAGGGTGGGAGTGACACGGTGGGAGTGACAGGGTGGGGGTGACACGGTGGGAGTGACACGGTGGGAGTGACAGGGTGGGAGTGACAGGGTGGGAGTGACACGGTGGGAGTGACAGGGTGGGAGTGACAGGGTGGAAATGACAGGGTGGGAGCGACACGGTGGGAGTGACAGGGTGGAAATGACAGGGTGGGAGTGACACGGTGGGAGTGACAAGGTGGGAGTGACAAGGTGGGAGTGACAGGGTGGGAGTGACACGGTGGGAGTGACACGGTGGGGGTGACACGGTGGGAGTGACACGGTGGGGGTGACACGGTGGGGGTGACACTGTGGGGGTGACACGGTGGGAGTGACAGGGTGGGAGTGACACGGTGGGAGTGACACGGTGGGGGTGACACTGTGGGAGTGACACGGTGGGAGTGACAGGGTGGGAGTGACACGGTGGGAGTGACACGGTGGGGGTGACACGGTGGGAGTGACACGGTGGGAGTGACACTGTGGGAGTGACAGGGTGGGGGTGACACGGTGGGAGTGACACGGTGGGAGTGACACGGTGGGAGTGACAAGGTGGGAGTGACACGGGGGGAGTGACAGGGTGGGAGTGACAGGGTGGGAGTGACACGGTGGGAGTGACAGGGTGGGAGTGACACGGTGGGAGTGACACGGTGGGGGTGACACTGTGGGAGTGACAGGGTGGGGGTGACAGGGTGGGAGTGACACGGTGGGAGTGACAGGGTGGGAGTGACACGGTGGGAGTGACACGGTGGGGGTGACACTGTGGGAGTGACACGGTGGGAGTGACACGGTGGGAGTGACACGGTGGGGGTGACACTGTGGGAGTGACAGGGTGGCAGTGGCAGGGTGGGAGTGACACGGTGGGAGTGACACGGTGGGAGTGACACGGTGGGGGTGACGCCCGTCCCAGCTCCCGGTGGGAACGGCGCAGCGGGGATGTCCCCGGGTGCCGCCCCCGTGCCCCCCTCACTGACCCTCGGTGCAGCGGGCGCCGCTCCAGCCGGGACAGCAGCCCCGCTCCGTGCGGTTCCGGGCCACCGGCTGCAGCTCCGGGGGGCTGCGGGGACAGCCCGGTGTCAGCAGCGCGCCGCGGTGCCGCCGGTGCCGCCCCCCCCCGGCTCACCGGTAGATGTAGCAGAGCGCGGGCTCGGTGCCGCCGTCCCCGGGGGAGCTCCCGCGCTCCCGGCGCGTGCGGTCCCGGTCCAGGCGCCACCCGGCCAGGCTGTACTGGTACAAACTGGGACACGGCACGGCGGCCTCGCGCCGCGGCGTCACCTCCTCCTGCTCCGTCACCAGCACCGTCCGCTCGCACCAGCGCCTGCGGGCAGCCGCGGAATCCGCCGGGATCCATCTGGGATCCATCTGGGATCCGCCCGGGATCCGCTGGGATCCACCCGGGATCCATCTGGGATCCACCCGGGATCCACCCGGGATCCGCTGGGATCCATTGGGATCCATCCGGGATCCACCCGGGATCCATCTGGGATCCGCCTGGGATCCGCTGGGATCCATCTGGGATCTGCCTGGGATCCATCTGGGATCCACCTGGGATCTGCCTGAGATCCATCGGGATCCATCTGGGATCCATCCGGGATCCATCCGGGATCCGCCTGGGATCCGCTGGGATCCATCTGGGATCCATCCAGGATCCGCCTGGGATCCGCTGGGATCCATCTGGGATCCGCCTGGGATCCACCCGGGATCCATCTGGGATCTGCCTGGGATCCATCGGGATACATACGGGATCCATCTGGGATCCATCCGGTATCCACCCGAGATCCATCGTGATCCATCCGGGATCCGCCCGGGATCTGCCCGGGATCCGTCTGGGATCCACCCGGGATCCATCTGGGATCTGCCTGGGATCCGCCTGGGATCCATCGGGATACATACGGGATCCATCCGGTATCCACCCGGGATCCATCGGGATCCATCCAGGATCCGCCCGGGATCCGCTGGGATCCATTCAGGATACGCCTGGGATCCATACGGGATCCACCCAGGATACACCCAGGATCCATACGGGATCCACCTGGGATCCATCCGGGATCCGCTGGGATCCATCTGGGATCCGCCCGGGATCCGCCTGGGATCCGCCAGCACCCAGCACAGTCCCAGCTGCAGCCCAGCTCCCATCTGGCCCTCGCCATCCATCCCCACTCTGGGCTCACATCCCAGCTCCAGCCTCCATACAGGCACCCGGCAGGGATCCATCCTGGCTTCTGACCCCACACAGCTCCATCCCAGCTCCCACCCAGCTCCCACCCAGCTCCCATCCCAGCTCCCACCCTGTTCCCATCCCAGCTCCCATCCCAGCTCCCACCCTGTTCCCATCCCAGCTCCCATCCCAGCTCCCATCCCAGCTCCCATCCCAGTTCCCATCCCAGCTCCCATCCCAGCTCCCATCCCAGCTCCCCCCAGCTCCTGCCACCCTTTCCCAGCTCCCAACACCCATTCCCAGTACCAGGCCCCGATCTCCATTTTGCAGCCCCAATTCCCAGTTCACTTTCCCAGCTCCCAAACCCATTCTCAGTTCCCCATTCCCAGTCCTCATTCCCCATTCCCCATTCCCATCCCCCATTCCCAATTCCCAATTCCCCTTCCCATCCTGTTCCCCATTCCCATCCCCATTCCTTCATTTCCAGTTCCCATTCCCATTTCCATCCCCATTCCCAATTCCCCATCCCCATCCCCATTCCCATCCCCGTTCCCAGTCCCTGTTCCCTGTTCCTAGTTCCCATCCCCATCCCCATCCCCATCCCCATCCCCATTCCCCATTTCCATCCCCGTTCCCAGTCCCTGTTCCCTGTTCCTAGTTCCCATTCCCGTTCCCATTCCCCATTCCCCATTCCCCATTCCCCATTCCCCATTCCCTGTTCCTAGTTCCCATCCCCATCCCCATCCCAATTCCCCATCCCCGTCCCCGTTCCCGTTCCCGTTCCTCACCCCGTGGCTGCCCCCACGGCTGTCACCCACAGCGCAGCGACGGCCGCCGCCCCCCCGGTGACCCCCGGCCCCGCGGCCATGGCGGATCCGGTGTCCCTGGAAAAGCGGGATCCAGGTGCCCCCACGGCGACAATTCCCAGGTGTCCTCGCGGCCAGGGGTCCCGCGGGTCCCCCCGGTGTCACCCAGCCCGGTGTCACCCACCCGGTGCCGCTCACCGGCCCCAGCTCTGGCTCGCCGGCCCCGGCGGCCCCGGGATTTATGGGCAGTGCCCAGCAGTGCCACCAGCTGCGGTGACGCCGATTGGGCGCAGCTGGGCCCGGGGGGGGACATGGTGACACCGGGGCCACATCTCCCCGTTTCCCGGGAGAAGGCAATGGCGCGGGACATCCGGCATCCGGCACGGGGCACGGGGACACGGATGCGGCCGGACAGCGGGTCCTGCTCACGCTCGGCCCCCCGTGTCCCCTGTCCCTGTCGCATGTCCCTTTGTGTCGTGTCTGTGTGCCCATGTCCCTGTCCTGTATCCCCTCATGCCTCCTGTCCGTGTCCCCCCCCGTGTCCCTGTCCCGTGTCCCCCCTGTGTCCCTGTCCTGTGTCCCCCCGTGTCCCTGGCCCGTGTCCCCCCGTGTCCCTGTCCCGTGTCCCCCCCGTGTCCCTGTCCGTGTCCCCATGCCCCCCCACGCTGTCCCCAACGCAGCCGTGTCCGTGTCCGTGTCCCCTCCACGGGGCACACCCGGTACGCGCAGGGGTGCGGACACGGGGACACGGGGGGACACACGGGGGGACATGGGGGGACACACGGGGGGGACACCGGGGACACACGGGGGGGACACGGGGACACACGGGGGGGACACACGGGGGGACACACGGGGGGGACACCGGGGACACACGGGGGGGACACGGGGACACACGGGGGGGACACACGGGGGGGACACGGGGACACACGGGGGGGGACACGGGGACACACGGGGGAACACAGGGACACACGGGGGGGACACGGGGACACACGGGGGGGACACCGGGGACACGGGGGGGACACGCGGGGGACACGGGGGGGACACACAGGGACACACGGGGGGGACACCGGGGACACGCGGGGACACACGGGGGGACACACAGGGACACACGGGGGGGACACCGGGGACACACGGGGGGACACCAGGGACACACGGGGGGGACACGGGGGGACACCGGGGCCACGCGGGGGCCGCGGACGCGGGGGGGGCGGTCCGGGGGGGCGGGGGGACCGGCGGCCACCGCGGGGGGCGGGGCGCGGCGGCGGCGGCGGCGGCGCCGGTGGGGCCGGGGCAGCCCCGAGGCCGCGGGTACGGGCGGGAGCGGCACCGGAGCGGGGTCGCGCCCGGGAGCGGCCCCGGGACCGGCTCGGGAGGGGCAGGAAGGGCGGGCGGAGCGGCGGGGAGGGGCAGGATGGGAGGGCGGCGACGGGAAGGGGGGCGCGGAGGGGACGGCGGGGAACCGGGGAACAAAAACGGCTCGGGGGGCGCCCCGGGGGGGCTGGGGGTGCGCGGGGGGCTTGGGTGGGGGTACGGGGGAGGCCGGGGCGGACGGAGAACGGGGCTGGGGTGGCCGTGAGCTCCTGGCGACCAGGGGGGGGACTCCACTCCGCGGGAACCCCTTGGAACACCCCAGAGCCCCAGGGAATCCCACGAGACCCCCCCGGATCCCTGCGAACCGTGCCTGACCCCCCTGAACCCCCCCGGATTGCCCCCGAACCCCTCCAGGCCCCCCCGGCCCCAGCAGGCAGCGGTGTCCGTGCCCACCGTGCCCGGGGGTCCCGCACCCCCCGTGGGCAGGGGGTGCCGAGCTCGGGTCTGGGGGGGCTCACCCCCTGCCCCCCCGCAGGTCCCCCCGCGGCCAGGACGGAGCCGGAGGAGATGGAAGCACCGGGATGCACCGGCTCAGGTGGGCGCTGGGGGGTTCCCGGGGGGGTCTCGGTGCGGGCCGCGGGGTCCCGGGGTGCTCGGGGGCCCCCTGAGCCGGGGAGGGAGCTGTCTGTGCCTCTCTGTCCCCCCAGAATGGCTGGTGGTCCCCAAGGCGGAGGTGAGCCCCGAGGAGGATCCGGGGGAGCCGGAGCTGCACGACTCAGGTGAGGGATGAGGGACGGTGACAGCGGCAGTGCCGGGCGTGTCCTGGGAGCGCTGGGGCCGCGGGGTCACTGTCACCCTGTCCTAGGCCCGGGGGCAGCGCTGGGTCCCTGGGGGATGGTCACCGTGTCCCCAGGGCCAGTGGCTGTGCCAGGTCCTTGAAGTGACGGTCACCACGTCCCCGGTGCCGTCGGCCTCGATGGTCCCCGTGCCCGGTGCCAGCGGCGGCTCCACGTCCTTGGGTGACGGCTGCCGTGTCCCGGTGGCTGTTCCGGGACACCCTGGCGTTGGCACGTCCCCCGCCGTGTCCCCGCAGGGCAGTGGCTGGTGCGGAAGGTGAAGGTGGAGGAGGAGGAGGATGAGGCCGAGGCCTGGGCGGCCGCCGCTGGAACCGAGGCCGCGCTGGCCCCGCAGCCTCTGCCCGGCGCCTTCCCCCCCGAGCCCGCCGGGCCCCCGGGCATCGCCGGCGGCTGCAAGGCGGAGGAGCCGTGCCCGGAGGAGCTGGGCTACGGGGCGCTGCCGGCCTGGGCGCCGGGGCCGCGCCTGGACGGCGCCGGGATCGCCTTCGGGGCGGGCGCGGGCGCGGGGACGAGCCCCGGCCCCGGCGGGTGCGGGCGCCGCTCGCAGCCCGGCCCGCGGCCCTTCTGCTGCCCGCAGTGCGGGAAGGCGTTCGGCAAGAAGGCGCACCTGACGCGGCACCTGCGGGTGCACACGGGCGAGCGGCCCTTCCCGTGCCCGCACTGCGGCCGCCGCTTCCGCCAGCGCATCCACCTGCGCTCGCACCTGCGCACGCACACGGGCGAGCGGCCCTACCCCTGCCCGCGCTGCGCCCGCCGCTTCCGCAAGAAAACGCACCTGGACCGGCACCTGCGCACGCACACCGGCGAGCGGCCGCACCCCTGCCCGCGCTGCGCCCGCCGCTTCGCCCACCGCCAGCACCTGCTGCGCCACCTGCGCCTGCACGGGGAGCCCGCCCCGGAGCGCGGGCACCCCGACGGGCACGGCCCCGCCGAGGAGAAGCCGCTGCCCTGCCCGGGCTGCGAGATGAGCCTCGCCTGGAAGCAGAGCCCCGCGTCGCACCTGGGGCTGCGCGCGGGAGCGGCGCCGGGAGCTGGGAACGGACACCTGGATGAGCACCGGGACGGGGACACGGACGGCCCCGGCGAGGAGAATCTGCTCATTTGCCCGCAGTGTGGGACGGGCATCCCCTGGAAGCAGAACTCGGCGTCGCACCTGTGGCAGCACCTGGAGAGCCAAGCCCTGGGCTGTGCCCAGCACCCCCTGCAGCCCCCCCAGGAGCCCGGGGCCCAGCACCCCCAGCACCCCCCGCAGGTGCCCACGGCCGAGCCCCCCTTCGCGCAGCACCCCCAGCTCCTGTCACAGGTGCCCGGTGCCAACGGCAGCCACGGCTGCGCCCAGGACCCGCCGCCCCTCCCGCAGCCCCCGCAGGCGCCCGGTGCCCAGGACCACCGGCCGCAGGTGCCCGGTGCCAGGAGCGGCCGGGGCTGCGCCCAGGACCCGCCGCAGGTGCCCCCTGCCCAGCGCCCCTTCACGTGCCCCCAGTGCGGGCGCGGCTTCGGGCGCAAGGCGCACCTGGCGCGGCACCTGCTGGTGCACTCGGGCACGCGGCCCCACGCCTGCGCCCGCTGCGGCCGCCGCTTCAGCTCCAAGACCAACCTGGGCCGGCACCAGGCCGTGCACACGGGGCTGCGGCCCCACCGCTGCGCCCGCTGCGGCCGCGGCTTCACCCGCAAAACGCACCTGGAGCGCCACGAGCGCACCCACGGCACGGGCACGGGCACGGGGGTGGGCACGGGGGTGGGCACCGCCGGCGCGGGGATGGCCACGGCCACTGCTGCTGCTGGCACCGGTGTCACCGGCTCCCAGCTGGGCTGGCCAGAGCCCCCCACCCTCTGCCCCTGAACGCCTGGAGGTGCCAGGAGCTCCGGTGGGTGCTGATGGTGAATCCTTGGCACTGCGGTGCCAGGATGTGCTGGGAGGTGCCACGGGCCCTGGTGGCTGCTGGTGGTGAGTCCTGGCACTGGAATGTGCCAGGGGACCCAGTGGCAGCCAGGGGCACATCCTGAGCACTGGGGTGTGCCAGGTTCTCCAGGGGCACATCCTGAGCACTGGGGTGTGCTGGGAGCCCCAATGGCTGGTGTGTCAGGATGTGCTGGGTGGTGCCACGGGCCCTGATGGATGGCTGCCAGTGGTGGGTCCTGGCACTGGAATGTGCTGTGTTCCCCAGTGGCTGCCAGCGCTGCATCCTTGGCACCCTGTGCCGAGCTGTGCCGGGCTGTGCCGGTGCCTGCAGCAGTGCCCGTGGTGACCCCTCAGCCCTGAAGGTGCCAGGATGCACCGGTGCCACATCCTGAGCGCCGGGATGTGCCGGGGGCCCCGGCAGGGGGATCCCGCAGCGTCCCACAGGATCCCAGCACCGGCAACGGCGCAGGAGCAGCCCCGGAGCGGTGTGGCCGGTGGCGCTGGAAAGCCCCCGGCGAGAGGGACGCGGGGGGACCCCGGGGCGGGGACGGGAGGGGTGTCCCCATCGCGGGCAGGGGGCGGCGGGGGTGTCCCGCAGCGCCAATAAAGCCGTTTTTTATGGAAATCTCCGGGATTTCGGGATCGCGGGCCGGGGGGCGCGGCGGAGGAAGGGGGCGTGGCCAAGCCAGGGGGCGAAGCAGGGGGTGTGGCCTTTTGGTGGGCGGAACCTCGTCCCCATGGCAACGGAGGCGGGTTTAGTCCCCATGGCAACGGGGGGCGGGGCCTCGGGGGCCGCCGGGAGCCGCCGTGCGGTGAGAGCGGGGGGGGGAGGGGCGAGCGGGGATTTGGGGAATTTTGGGGCATTCGGGGGGACCTGGGGGGCACCGGGAGGGCGGAGAGGGGCGGGTGGGATGGAGGGGCTCGGGGCGGGGTCACGGGGACACCATAAAAGGGTCTGGGAGCAGCGGGGGAGGGAACGGGGGGGGCTGTGAGGTCGGGGCTGGGTGCGGGAGCGCTGGGGGGGTAACGGGGACACCGATGGGGGCAATGGGGGCACCGGGGGAGGGAGCACGCTGGGTCTGGGGGGTGTGGGGGTGAGGCCCGCTTGGGGTGTGGGGGCTCCCAGCGGGCTCTGGAGCTGTCCCTGCGCCCCAGGTTCACCCCGGCTATGATCCCCGATAGCCTCTGGGTCCTACACGTGTCCCCACACCCCCAGGTCACCCCCAGATGTTTCCCGCATATGTCTCCGCACCCCAGTTCCCGCCCAGATGTGTCCCACACGTGTCCCCACAGCCCAGGACACGCCAGAGTGTCCATCCAGAGCCATTCCCCAGTGCCACCCTCAGCCCCCTTCCCTGCTCGGGACCCCCAATGGGATGGAGGGGCGTGGGGAGGAGGGGGTGACACCCCCAGACGTGTCCCACGCGTGTCCCTGAGCCCCCCTCGCACACCACACGTGTCCCCGCACCCCGGGGCACCCCAAGGCCGCCCTGGGGGACCCCCGGCGCCACCCGAGCCCCGCTGTCCCCCCAGGACCTCCCCGCAGGGATGGAGGGGCGCGGGGAGGAGGCGCCGGAGGAGCCGGAGGTGTCGGAGCCGTCGGAGGAGGAGGAGGAGGAGGAGGAGGAGGATGAGGAGGAGGAAGGCTCCGGGGTGCGGGTGACGCCGGCGCTGCTCAAGGCCGCGACGGGCGAGTTCTCGCTGGAGTCCATCCTGCTGCTGCGGCTGCGCGGCCGCGGCATCGCGCACCTGGGCTGCCTGGCCGACTGCTCCAACCTCGAGTGGCTGGACCTGTCGGGCAACGCCATCGCGGGGCTGGCGCCGCTGGCCGCGCTGCGCGCCCTGGCCGTGCTCAACCTGGCCGCCAACCGCGTGGCCAGCGTGGAGCCGCTGCGGGGCTGCCGCAGCCTGCGCCAGCTCAACCTGGCCGGCAACCGCCTGCGCAGCCTGCGCCAGCTGCGCTGCCTGCAGGGCCTGCGGCACCTGGAGAGCCTGCGCCTGCGGGACCCGCGCGGCGGCCTGGCCAACCCGCTGTGCGCCGCCCCGGCCTACCGCGCCGCGCTGGCCGCCATGCTGCCCGGCCTCAAGGCCATCGACGGGCAGCGCGTGGCGGGCCGCGGCAGCGAGCTCTTCCGCCTGTGCCGCGAGCTGGACGCGGCCCTGGACGGGGAGGAGGCGCCCGCGGCCGCGCCCGCGGAGCCCCCGCAGCCCTGGGTGCGCGCCGGCTTCTGGGAGGCGCGGCCGGCGCGGCGCAGCGCCGTGCTGGAGGAGGCCACGCGGCAGCTGGGCCAGGCCCTGCGCGAGTGCCGCGAGCTCGGCCGCCGCGCCGACGACTCCATCGCCCAGGCACAGCGCGCGCTCGGCCGCCGGCAGCACGGCGACTTCGGCTTCTGAGCGCCAGGGGACAAAGGGGGCTGGGCGGGGGAGCCCAAAGGTGGGAATGGAGAACGGCCAAACGTAGGAATGGAAAACCCACAACGGTGGGAATGGAGAACTCCCAGAGGTGGGAATGGAGAACACCCAAAGGTGGGAATGGAGAACGGCCAAAGGTGGCAATGGAGAACTCCCAGAGATGGCAATGGACAACACCCAAAGATAGGAATGGAGAATGGCCAAACGTGGAAATGGAGAACTCCCAGAGGTGGGAATGGAGAACCCACAACGGTGGGAATGGAGAACGGCCAAAGGTGGCAATGGAGAACACCCAAAGGTGGGAATGGAGAACACCCAGAGGTGGGAATGGAGAATGGCCAAACGTGGAAATGGAGAACGTCCAAAGGTGTCAATGGAGAACTCCCAGAGGTGGGAATGGAGAACGGCCAAAGGTGGCAATGGACAACACCCAAAGATGGCAATGGAGAACACCCAAAGGTGGCAATGGAGAACGGCCAAAGGTGGGAATGGAGAACACCCAAAGGTGGGAATGAACAACACCCAAAGATGGGAATGGAGAACCGACAACAATGGGAATGGAGAACACCCAAAGGTGGGAATGGAGAACACCCAAAGATGGGAATGGAGAACACCCAGAGCCACCACAGCCCAAGGCCACCATCATCTGAGCCACAAGACCCCAAAGATGGGAATGGAGAACACCCAAAGATGGGAATAGAGAGCCCCCAAAGGTGGCAA
This sequence comes from Calcarius lapponicus, assembly GCA_039654755.1. Taxonomy (NCBI): domain Eukaryota; kingdom Metazoa; phylum Chordata; class Aves; order Passeriformes; family Fringillidae; genus Calcarius; species Calcarius lapponicus. Next base: position 35,266 of record JBBFKN010000154.1, read on the forward strand.
TGGAGAGCCCCCAAAGATGGGAATGGACAACGCCCAAAGGTGGGAATGGAGAACCCTCAAAGGCACCACAGCCCAAAGCCACCATCATCTGAACCACAGGACCCTGAAAACAGGACCAGGAGAACTCCCAGAGCCACTGTCATCTGAGCCACAGGACCCCAAAAATGGGGCCCAGAGAACCCCCAAAGCCACAACAGGCTGAGCTGTGGGACCCCGAAACCAGGGCTGGGATACCCCCAGAGCCATCACCAGTCCAGCTCCTTCATCTTCTGAAGTGTGAGACCCCGAATCCAGGTCTCGGGGCCCTTCAGCCCTGCCCAAGTTCATGCCACTCGCCATGGGAGCCCAGAAATGGATCCAGGAAAGCCCCCAGAGCCCACAGTGTCACCCTGAGCCCCCCAGGGCCACCACAAGCCTGTCTCCTTCCTCCTGTGAGCACTGGGACCCCCACACTGGGGCTGGGGCCCCCCAGAGCCAGCCCAGCCCAGCAGAGGATCCCGGGGAGCAGCAGAGGGGCCGTGGGGAGCCCAGCCTCGGCTGGGGGACATCTCGGGGACAGGGCACGTGGGGGCACTGTGCATTAAACATGTCCCACCCTCCGGTGTCCCTCTGTCCTGCGGCCTCAGGGGGCTCTCACCCACCGTGTCCCTGCCTTTCACCTCTGGGGACAAGAGGGGACACAGGCAGTGGTGACACGGAGCCCACTGCCCGCCCACCGTGTCCCCATCTCACCTCTGGGGACAAGAGGGGACACAGGCAGTGGTGACACAGAACCCACTGCCCACCCACCATGTCCCATCTCACCCCTGGGGACATTGGAGGGTGACACAGGAATAAGAGCCGTGAGAGCGGAGCCAGCGCTGGGTTTATTGGGGACAAGAGGGGACAGGCAGGAGGGGGGGACACGTCCAGGACCCTCCTTGCTCACAGGGGGCTGGGGGGTGACAAGCGGGGCAGGCGGTGGCAGTGTCCATCGGTGCCGTGGTGCCTGCAGAGGGGACAGGGAGCGGCTGTGACGGGGTCCCTGTGCCCACCTAGGCCCAGGGGACACAGGGGGCTGTGATGGGGTCCCCGTGTCCCCTGTGCCCTGTCCCGTACCCACCTAGGCCCAGGGGACACAGAGGGGCTGTGACGGGGTCCCTGTCCCCTGTCCCCCCATACCCACCTAGGCCCAGGGGACACAGGGGGCTGTGATGGGGTCCCTGTGCCCCTGTGCCCTGTCCCCCCGTACCCACCTAGGCCGGCAGCCCCCGGGAGAAGGCGAACATCCCGGGCAGGTACGGCGTGTCGCCCCCTCTGCCCGCCTCCTCCACCGCACGGCACTCGGCCTCGTCGCGCTGCCGGATCTCCTGCAGGCACACAGGGGCTGGCACCGGCCGGGCACAGGCCGGGGGACGCCGGGGGGCACCGGGGACGCCTCACCTTGGCCGCCAGGTGGTGGCTGGGGCCGCAGTTGTGGTACTTGTCCAGCACCTTGGGCACGTCGCCGGTGTCGAACTTGTAGCAGGCCAGGCAGGTCGGCTTCCTCTGGGGACAGCCGGGGATGTCACCACCCCCGGGAGCCCTGGGGACCCTCGGGCATTGACCACCGACCCCTCTGTCCCACCAACAGCAGCGGGGGGGACAGGGGTCTGCGGGGGGCTGAGGGGCTGGGGGAGCCCTGGGATGGCCCCAAAGGGAGAGGGACACCCAGGGATGGGGGACACCCAGGGATGGCAAAAGGGATGGGGGACACCCAGGGATGGCCCCAAGGGAAAGGGGACACCCAGGGATGGCCCTGAGGGAGAGGGGACACCCAGGGATGGATGGCCCCAAGGGAGAGGGGGCATTCAGGGATGGGGTCCTATGGGGGGATGTGCCCCAAGGGAGGGGGGACGTGGCCCAAATGAGAGCGACAGCTTGGGATGTGTCCTGGGGGAAGGGACAAGACTCCAGGCTGCACCCAGGGGAGATGGGAACACCCCGGGATGTGCCCCAGGGGAGAGGGACACCCCATGTACCCCAAGGGAAAAGGGACACCCCACGTGCTCCAGGGGAGGAGGGACAGCCCGGGACAGTGCCAGGGGAGGAGGGACAGCCCGGGGCAGTGCCCGGGGAGGAGGGACAGCCCGGGGCAGTGCCCGGGGAGGAGGGACAGCCCGGGGCAGTGCCCGGGGAGGAGGGACAGCCCGGGGCAGTGCCCGGGGAGGAGGGACAGCCCGGGGCAGTGCCAGGGGAGGAGGGACAGCCCAGGACAGTGCCAGGGGAGGAGGGACAGCCCGGGGCAGTGCCCAGGGAGGAGGGACAGCCCGGGGCAGTGCCCGGTGCCTCACCCGGCCCTCCAGCACCCGGCAGGGCCGCTGCGGCGCTCGCTTCCGACACGTGGTCTGTGCCAGGCCCAGGCGGAGCTGCACAAAGGTCCCCGAAGGGTCCTCCTGGGGGAACGGGCGTGGCAGGGCGTGGCAGGGCTCCCCAGAGGGATCCCGACCTCCGGAGGGGCTCCCAGGGAATACAGCCCCCGGCGGGACCCCAAACCCCAGGAGTGACCCGAGCGCCCCCAGAGCGCCCCCAAATGCTGGGGGAGACCCTGAACCCCACAGACGCCAACCCCTGAGAGGGACCCCGAAGCTCCCACAGGGACCCCAAATCCCAGGCGGGAGCCTGAACCCCGGGAGGGATCCTGAGTGCTGGAAACCCTCAGGTGGAGCCATCCCAGGAATGGCCCCAGGGTGGGCCCGTGGCCCAGAGCGGGGGTCCCTGGAGTCCTGGCCCTCCCCAGAGACGGGACAGTGTTCGGGGCACCCCGGGATGGCCCCGGGAGCACCGGGATCAGCTCGGATCTGTTAATGAATAACCGAGCTCAGCCCGGCCAGCAGGGCCGGCCCCGGGCACCCCGGGCACCCCGGCACCTCGCCCATTATCCCCTGTGGGACACCCGAGCCCTCCCCGTTCCTGTGGCCCTCCCGGACCCCAGTCCTGAACCCCAAATCCCAAACTCACCTGCTCGATGGTCCTGTCCATCTGCCATTCCCTCCCCACCCCAGCCCTCTCTGTCCCTCCAGGACACCCCAAACCCCTCCCCAGCCCTCTCTGTCCCTCCAGGACACCCCAATCCCCTCCCCAGCCCTCTCTGTCCCTCCAGGACACCCCAATCCCGTCCCCAACCCTCTCTGTCCCTCCAGGACACCCCAATCCCGTCCCCAACCCTCTCTGTTCCTCCTGGGGCACCCCAATCCCCTCCCCAGCCCTCTCTGTCCCCCCAGGACACCCCAATCCCCTCCCCACCCCTCTCTGTCCCTCCAGGACACCCCAAACCCCTCCCCAACCCTCTCTGTCCCTCCAGGACACCCCAAACCCCTCCCCAGTCCTCTCTGTCCCCCCAGGACACCCCAATCCCGTCCCCAACCCTCTCTGTCCCTCCAGGACACCCCAATCCCGTCTCCAACCCTCTCTGTCCCTCCAGGACACCCCAATCCCCACCCCAGCCCTCTCTGTTCCTCAGGACACCCCAATCCCGTCCCCAGCCCTCTCTGTCCCTCCAGGACACCCCAAACCCCTTCCCAGCCCTCTCTCCATCCCTCCAGGACACCCCGCACCCTCCCCGTTCCCATGGTCATCCGGGACCCTGAACCCCACATCCTAAGCTCGAATCCTGCTGCCCCCATGCCCGATGACCCCGTTCACCCGTGCCCCCTCCAGGACCCCCACCCTGAGCCCCAATCCTCGATCCCAATCCCCGCTCAGCCCCTCGCTGACCCCTCCACCGCTGCTCCCGCCGGGCCGCTCCGTCCCGCTCCCCGTTCCCCCGGGACCCCGCTCCCGTTCCCGCGGCCATCCCGGCGCTGACCCGCTCGACGAGCCCGTCCAGCTCCCGCTCCTTGAAGAGGAAGTGCACGTTGCTGCGCCCGTGGAAATACTCGAGCACGTCGCGCACCACGCGCCGCTGCAGCGGGGACTGCCCCGCGGCCACCGCCGCCAGCGCCACGGCCAGGGCCAGGGCCAGCGGCAGCCACCGGCGCACCGGCAGCCCCATCCCGCCCGCAGCGCCGCTCCGAGCCGCGGGCCGCTGGCGCCGGGCCGGCCTGAGCCCATTTCCTGGGATCTGCCCCCAAATCCGCCCCCGGGACGGCCCCGCGGGGCGCCCCCCCCACCGACACCGCGGGAGGAGGGGCCGGGCCGGGGTGGGATCGGTGGGATCATGGGGTGGGACCGTGGGTGGGATAATGGGGCGGGTGGGATGTGATAATGGGGTGGGATGGCGGGGTGGGATGGGACAGACCCCGGGAATGGCGTCACGGGCTGCGGGGAATGACATCCTGCCCTGGGAGCGCCCCGCGGCCCCGGGAACGGGGTACTGCCCCCGGGAACGGGGTACTGCCCCCGGGAATGGGGTACTGCCCCCGGGAACGGGGTACTGCCCCCCGGGAACGGGGTACTGCCCCCCGGGATTGGGGTACTGCCCCCCGGGAATGGGGTACTGCCCCCCGGGATTGGGGTACTGCCCCCGGGAATGGGGTACTGCCCCCCGGGATTGGGGTACTGCCCCCGGGAACGGGGTACTGCCCCCCGGGAACGGGGTACTGCCCCCCGGGATTGGGGTACTGCCCCCCGGGAATGGGGTACTGCCCCCCGGGATTGGGGTACTGCCCCCGGGAACGGGGTACTGCCCCCCGGGATTGGGGTACTGCCCCCGGGATTGGGGTACTGCCCCCCGGGAATGGGGTACTGCCCCCCGGGAATGGGGTACTGCCCCCCGGGATTGGGGTACTGCCCCCGGGAACGGGGTACTGCCCCCGGGATTGGGGTACTGCCCCCCGGGAATGGGGTACTGCCCCCCGGGAATGGGGTACTGCCCCCGGGATTGGGGTACTGCCCCCGGGAACGGGGTACTGCCCCCCGGGATTGGGGTACTGCCCCCGGGAATTGGGGTCCTGCCCCCGGGAATGGGGTACTGCCCCCCGGGAATGGGGTCCTGTCCCCGGGATTGGGGTCCTGCCCCCGGGAATGGGGTACTGCCCCCCGGGAATGGGGTACTGCCCCCGGGATTGGGGTACTGCCCCCCGGGATTGGGGTCCTGCCCCCGGGAACGGGGTACTGCCCCCCGGGATTGGGGTCCTGCCCCCGGGATTGGGGTCTTGCCCCCCGGGAATGGGGTACTGCCCCCCGGGAACCGCTCCTTACCCCGGGAACGGGGTACTGCCCCCCGGGAATGGGGTCCTGCCCCCCGGGAACGGCTCCTGCCCCCGGGAATGGGGTACTGCCCCCCGGGATTGGGGTCCTGCCCCTCGGGAATGGGGGTACTGCCCCCGGGAACGGCTCCTGCCCCCCGGGAATGGGGTCCTGCCCCCCGGGAATGGGCTCCTGCCCCCGGGATTGGGGTACTGCCCCCCGGGAACGGCTCCTGTCCCCCGGGAATGGGGTCCTGCCCCTCGGGAATGGGATCCTGCCCCCCGGGAATGGGGTCCTTCCCCCCGGGAATGGGGTACTGCCCCCGGGATTGGGCTCCTGCCCCTCGGGAACAGCTCCTTCCCCCGGGAACGGGCTGCAGTCCCCTGGGAGCAAACTCCAGCCTCCCGGGAATGAGCTCCGGCCGCTGGGAACGGGCCCCTGCTCCTGGGAACAACCTCCAGTCCCCAGGGATGGCTTCATGTCCTGCCGCCAGTCTTGTCATGTCCCACCGGGAGTGACATCCTGCCCCAGAGAACGGGGCTCTGTCCCTGGGAACGGCTCCTGCCCCCCGGGAACGGCTCCTGCCCCCGGGAACGGCTCCTGCCCCCCGGGAACGGCTCCTGCCCCCCGGGAACGGGGTCCTGCCCCGGGAATGCTCCCCAGACCCCGGAACAAGCTCCTGCTCTCCCCGGCCGTCCTTGTCCGGGTGTCCCCTCCTGGCAGCAGGACTGGGGGGAGGGAGGTGCTGAAGGGCCGGGGGGGACATCCGGAGGTGTGGGGGGCACCGGGGGAACTCGGGAGCACGGTGGGAACACTTGGACTGTACTGGGGGACACTGGGGGACACTTGGGGCTGTACTAGGGAGTCCTGGGAGGCACTGGGGAGCACTGTGGGGACACTGGGGAAATTGGGACCGTACTGGGGGACACCGGGGGACACTTGGGGCTGTACTGGGGTGTCCTGGGGGGCACTGGGGAGCACTGTGGGGACACTGGGGAAATTGGGACTGTACTGGGGGACACTGGGGCACGCTGGGGACGCCGGGGCTGTACTGGGGGACACTAAGGGACACTGGAGGACACTGGGGGGACAATGGGGCTGTACTGGGGAGTCCTGAGGGGCACTGGGGAACTCTGGGGACCACTGTGGGGACACTGGGACTGTACTGGGGGACACTGGGGACATGGACTATACTGGGGGACATTGAGGACACTGGGGCACGCTGGGGACACCGGGGCTGTACTGGGCGACACTAAGGGACACTGGGGCTGTACTGGGGAGTCCTGGGGGTCACTGGGGTCACTGGGGAACTCTGGGGCTGTACTGGGGGACACTGGAGCTGTACTGGGGAGTCCTGAGGGTCACTGGGGACACTGGGGCTGTACTGGGGAGTCCTGAGGGTCACTGGGGACACTGGGCACACTGGGGCTGTACTGGGGAGTCCTGGGGGTCACTGGAGACACTGGGGCTGTACTGGGGAGTCCTGGGATTCACTGGGGACACTGGGCACACTGGGGCTGTACTGGGGGACACTGGGGCTGTACTGGGGAGTCCTGGGGGTCACTGGGGACACTGGGGCTGTACTGGGGAGTCCTGGGGGTCACTGGGGACACTGGGGCTGTACTGGGGAGTCCTGGGATTCACTGGGGACACTGGGCACACTGGGGCTGTACTGGGGGACACTGGGGCTGTACTGGGGAGTCCTGGGGGTCACTGGGGACACTGGGGCTGTACTGGGGGACACTGAGGGACACCGGGGGACACCGGGGGGGTCGCTGGCAGGGCGGGGTCTCTGCGGCCCCTCCCCATCCCCCGTCCCGCGGCGCCGCTAGGGGGCGCTGCCGCCGGGCCCCGCCCCCCGACCCGGAACGGGGCGCGGCCGGACGCGGCCGCGGCTGACACCATGACGTCACCGGCGCGCTGACGTCACCGCGCGCGTGACGTCACCGCGCGGCGGGGCAGCGGCCGCCCGTGAGTTTCCCGGGGAGGGCCCCGGGGGTCGCGGTCACGTGGCCCGGGAGGGGAGGGGGTGAGTCGGGGGGCTCGGGGGTCCCGGGGCGTGCCCGGGGGGCTCGGGAACCGCCGGAGCCTCGGGGGGGGCCGCCCGTGGCAGCGGCGGGCCCGGGGCTCCCGCGGGAGGGAGCCGGCGCTGGGGCGCACGGGGGTCGCTGCGGACCGCCCGAGGCGCGGCCGGCACCGGGGGGAGCCGGGAGCAGCCCCGGGAGCAGCCGCGGGAGCCGCCGCGGGAGCCGCCGGGCCCGGGGGAGCGCGGCCCGGTGCGGGGCCCCGGGGCTGTTCCCGGGGCTGTTCCCGGCTCCCGGGGCTGTTCCCGGCTGATGGGTGATTCCACGCCGCGGCTCCTCCCGAGCCCCAGGGCAATTCCTGACTGCCAAGGCGAGGCTGTGCCGGGGCTGTTCCCAGCGCCCGGGGCCATTCCTGCCAGGAGGATGCTGTGCCGGGGCTATTCCCGGCTCTTGGGGCTATTCCCGGTTCTCCCGGGGCTATTCCCGGCTCCCGGGGCTATTCTCGTATTTCCAGCTCCCGGGGCCGTTCCCGGCTGGACAAGCCGATGCTGTGCCGGGGCCATTCCCTGCTGCCGCTCCCGCTCGCTCCCATCCCGTTATCCCATCCCATTATCCCATCCCATTATCCCATCCCATTATCCCATCCCATTATCCCATCCCATTATCCCATTATCCCATCCCATTACCCCATCCCGTTATCCCATCCCATTATCCCACCCCATTATCCCATCCCATCCGATCCATCCCATCCCATCCCGAACTACAACTCCCAGCGCTCCCGGCTCTCGCCGTTCACAGCCGGATCCGGCCCCGCTCGGCGCCTTCCGCACCCCAAATTCCGGGGGGAGGAGGAGCGGGAGGAGGAGGAGGAGGACGGGGGGGCCGAGGCCGCCGGAGCCGCTCCGCGCCCGCCGCGCTCCTCGGGCCCGGTCCCGCCGCCCTTCCCGCCCCGTCCCCGCCCCGCTCCCGCTCTCAGCGCGGCTCTCCCGCTCTCGCAGGACCCGCCGCGGCCATTTGAGGGACTCGGCGCGGAAGGAGGCCCGGAGGAGGCCGGGGAAGGCGCCCGCGGAGCGCAGGGGCCGCGGGCCCGGCCAGGGGCGGCGATGTCGGCGGGGGGAGCGCCGCAGGTACGCGGGGGTTCGGGGCGCTCCCGGGGGATCCCCGCTCCTCCTCCGCCCGCGGCCTCTGGGGCATCCCCGGCGCTTTCCCGAGGGGTTTTTCCTCAAGCCCCGGAGCCCCCCGGGAGTTTTTCCGGGAAATCGGCGCGTTGGGGGCCGCGCCCCCCTCCCGGTTCTGCCCCCACCGGGCCTGGGGACCCGAGAGGGACCCGGGAGGGCACGGGGGGCTCGGTGTCCCCGGAGAAGCAGGGCTGGCTCCTCGGGACACGTTCCTCCCTCGGTGCGGGTCCCTGCTGGAAAAGGAGCTGGTCTGGGGGTGGGCAGTGGGGACGGGGGGGGACAGGGACCTGGTTTGGGGGTCAGGGATCTGCTCTGGAGGAGCAGGGCCGGGGGAACAAGGATCTGTTGTGGGGGAACAAGGATCTTGTTTGGGGTGTAGGGATCTGCTGGGGAAACGGGGATTTGGTTTGGGGGAGCGGGGATGGGTTTTGGGGGAGCAGAGGTCTGATTTGGGGAGTGGAGATGTGATTTGGGGGAGCAGGGGTCTGATTTGGGGGGTGGGAATGTGATTTGGGGGTGGGGATGTAATTTGGGGGAGCAGGGGTCTGGTTTGGGGGGTAGGGATGTGATTTGGGGGAACGGGGATTTGGTTTGGGGGAGTGGGGATGTAATTTGGGGGAACAGGGATTTGGTTTACAGGTGGGGATGTAATTTGGGGGAACAAGAATTTGGTTTGGGAGGGTGAGGATGTAATTTGGGGGAGCAGAGGTCTGATTTGGGGGGTGGAGATGCGATCTGGGAGAGCAGGGATTTGGTTTGGGGGTGAGGATGTAATTTGGGGGAGCAGGGGTGTGGTTTGGGGGGTGGAGATGCGATTTGGGAGAGCAGGGATTTGGTTTGGGGGTGGGGATGTAATTTGGGGGAGCAGGGGTCTGGTTTGGGGAGCAGGGATGGGGGCTCCGTCCTGGAGCAAGGAACTTCATATTTGGGATGCAGGAATAGGGGCACGATCCCCATGCTTGGCCTGTGGCCAAACCCGGGGAAAGGCCCCCAAACATCCCAAAATGGCCCCAAATGGCCCCAAAATGCCTCTGAGCCGCTGCCCCCTCCCCAGCCCGCCCACGGCCTGGATCTGCTGCCGTATTCCCGGCTGAGCCCGGCGCCGCGGGCCGGATCCCAGCTGGATGCCGTCGGTGCCGAGATCCCCTCGGATCCCTGCACAGGTGAGGGGAGGCTGGGACACCGGGATGGGGCTGGGGAGGGATTTTCCACACCGGGCCCGGTGCATTTTTGCGGGGACTTTGAACTGGGATGATGAAAGCGTTCTGGGGATTCCCGGGGCTGGGAGAGGCTGCAGGGAAAGCCCAGAGCCCACGATGGGGCCGGTTCCCGAGGAGCGGCTCCATCCCCCGTGCCAGAGCCGGCTCTCCCGGGATCAGCCCGGCGCCAGCCGTGCTGGGGGTGCCGACGGCGCTGCCCCGTGTCCCCCCAGGGTACCGGTTCTTTAAGCCGGGGGGTTTGTTCGGGATGAAGCCGCCGGAGGAGCCGTTCGGAGCCGCGCGGACGGGCCCGGAGGAGTCCAAGGCCCTGGGCAGCCCCTGCGCCGGTGAGTCGGGGTCTGTGGGGCTGGGGGAGCAGTGGGAATGGGGGGGCTCGGGGGAAAAGGCGGGCTGGGATCCTTCACGGGCGTTGTGGGCAGTTTAGGACTTTTTGGGGCTAGTTAGGGGTTGTTCTGAGCCAGTTTAAAGACCTTTTGCAGCCATTTTGGGCCAGATTTCAGCCATTTTGGCGCCATCCTCGGCCAGTTCACAGCCACTCGTGACCAATTTCTGGTAATACCCGACCAGTTTGTGGTCATCGTAGGCCACTTTTGAGAGCCAGTTTTGGCCATTTTAGACCAGTTTTTGCTATTCTGAGCCGGTTTGGACAATTTTGGACCTGAGCGTCACAAACTGGGGGTTTTGGGGGACCCTTTGGGGTATCACACACACCAGGAGAGGCTTGGGGAGTTGAGGCTTTTTGGGGTGTCCCGCGTCCCCATGGTTCAGCAGTGAGAGCCCCGCGAGGAAGGGGGGGCTGGGCCCGGGTCCTCCCCGCTCGGGGCAGCCCGGAACTCTCCGGGAGCCGGGCTGACGCCGGGGTCTCTCCGGTGCAGTGGAGCCCGGGCGGGTGAGCAAGGGTGGAGCCCGAGGAGAAGCCCGGGATTGGCGCCGGCTCCCTGGAGCTGTTCCCGGCCGCCGCGGGCGGCAGCTCCGGCCGCTGGTTCCCCGGCGGGCAGCGCGGCCCCGAGCCCCCCCGGGACCCCCCCGCCCCCCGCGGCGGCTGCTGGGGGGCCCAGGGGGGCGTCCCCGGCCCCTTCCGCTGCGCCCAGTGCGGGAAGGGCTTCCGGCAGAAGCAGAGCCTGGTGACGCACGAGCGCATCCACACCGGGGAGAAGCCGTTCCGCTGCGGGGACTGCGGCAAGAGCTTCAGCCAGCGGCCCAACCTTCTGACGCACCGGCGCGTGCACACGGGCGAGCGGGCCCTTCCCCTGCGCCCAGTGCGGCAAGAGCTTCTCGCAGAAGGCCAACCTGCTGGCGCACCAGCGCATCCACGGCGCCCACCCCGAGGAGGGCAAGGCGGCGGGCGCGGGGCGCCGGCGCGGGGCTGCCCCGAGGACGCGCCCTTCGTGTGCCCCGAGTGCGGCAAGAGCTTCCGGCAGAAGCCCAACCTGATCACGCACCGGCGCATCCACACGGGCGAGCGGCCCTTCTCCTGCTTCCTGTGCGGCCGCAGCTTCAACCAGAAAACCAACCTGGTGACGCACTACCGGGTGCACACAGGTGAGCGGCCCTTCGCCTGCGCCCAGTGCGGCAAGCGCTTCACCCAGAAAACCAACCTGGTCACGCACCAGAGCACCCACACCGACCTGCGCCCCTTCCCCTGCGCCCAGTGCCACAAGTGCTTCAAGGACAAGGTGTCCCTCAAGGCCCACCAGAAGACGCACATCCCCCGCCAGCGCCGCTGCCCCCGCGCGCGGCCCGGCCCCCGCCGCGCCCTTCGGGGCCGCGCCCGCCCTGCTGCCCCCCGCGCCCGCCCCGCAGGACCCCGCTCCCTTCGCCCCGCTCCCGCCCGCCCCCAAGCTCCCCGAGGGCGCCGCCGAGCTCTTCCCGTGCCCCGAGAAGGGCTTCCCCCCCCCGCCCCCGGGCGAGCCCTCCTTCCCCTGCGCCCACTGCGGCGACGGCTTCTGCCCCAAGGTGCCCCTGCTGCGGCCCCCCGAGGCGCCCGCCGCGCCCTTCGCCCCCGGCCCGCCCCTCCTGGGGCCCCTGGGGGCGCAGCCGGGGCCGGGCGAGGCCGCGCTCTCCCCGGAAAAGCCCTTCATCTGCAATCAGTGCGGCAACAGCTTCGGGCTCTGGCTCGCCCTCGTCGCCCACCAGAAGAGCCACGCGGGGCACAAGCCGTGCCCCGGCGCCCCCCCCGCGGAGCCGGGCGCCGAGCGGCCCCCCGGGTCCCCCCCGGGGGCGCGGGCGGGCGAGGGCCGGCCCTGGCCGTGCCCTGAGTGCGGGCGCGGCCTGGCGCAGTGCGAGCGGGGCGCCGCGGCACGGGGGGCACGGCGCCGGCGGGCGCGGCCCCTTCCGCTGCGACACCTGCGGCAAGCGCTTCAGCCTCAAAACCAACCTGGCCACCCACCAGCGCATCCACACAGGTGAGCGGCCCTTCACCTGCGGCGTCTGCGGCCGCCGCTTCAACCAGAAGGGCAACCTGGTGACGCACTACCGGGTGCACACGGGCGAGCGCCCCTTCGCCTGCGCCCAGTGCGGGAAGCGCTTCGCCCAGAAGCCCAACCTGCTGGCACACCAGAAGACGCACCTGGGCCGCCAGCCCTTCACCTGCCTCGAGTGCCCCAAGCGCTTCAAGAGCAAACTGTCCCTGCGGGGTGCACCAGCGCGTGCACACCGGGACCCCCGGCGCAGCCCCCGGCGCCCTGGACCCTGCCGGGAGCCCCTTCCCCTGCGGGCTCTGCGGGGAGGCCTGCGCGGAGCACGGGGGGCTCCGGCCGGGCCACGGCGGCGGCGAGCGGCCCCACGGCTGCGCCGAGCAGCTGCACGGCTGCGCCAAGTGTCCCCACGGCTGCGCCGAGCGGCCCCACGCTTGTGCCGAGCGTCCCCACGGCTGCGCCGAGCGGCTCCACACCTGCGCCGAGCAGCGCCGCACCTGCGCCGAGCATCCCCACGCGTGTGCGGAGCACCCCCACGCCTGTGCGGAGCATCCCCACGCGTGCACGGAGCATCCCCACGCCTGCGCGGAGCATCCTCACGCCTGTGAGCGACCCCACGCCTGCGGGCAGCCGCAGCCCTGCGCCGAGCGGCCGCACCCCTGCGCCGAGTGTCCCCACCCCTGCGAGCAGCCCCACGCCTGCAGCAAGCGGCCCCACGCGTGCGAGCAGCCCCACGCCTGCGCCGAGTGTCCCCGTGGCTGCGCCGAGCATCCTCGCGCCTGTGCCGAGCATCCCCACCCCTGCATCGAGCGGGCCCCATCCCTGCGCCGAGCGGCCCCCACGGCTGCGCCGAGCAGCCCCACGGCTGCGCCGAGTGTCCCCACGCGTGCTCCGAGTGTCCCCACGGCTGCGCCGCCGAGCGGCCCCACGCCTGCGCCGAGTGCGGGAAGCGCTTCCGGCAGAAGGTGAACCTGGCCGTGCACCTGCGGACGCACACCGGGGAGCGCCCGTTCCGCTGCGCCGACTGCGGCAAGGGCTTCAGCCAGAAGGCTCACCTGCTGCGCCACCGCCGCACCCACGGCGCCGGCCCCGGCCGCCCCCTGCGCCGCCGGAGACCCCCTGGCCAAGGGCCCCGAGCCCCCCGCGCTGCTGCTGCCGCCCTGCTCCCGCGGGGCGCCCCCGGCGCGCCCCGACAGCCCCTCGGGCGCCGCCGACATCCTCCTGCAGCTGATGCAGGACGAGCCCCCGCCCGGGCCCGGCGCCGCCCCGGCCCCCGTGCCCCCCTGCAAGTGCCCCGGGGGGGGCCCGAGCCCCCGGGCGCCGGGGCTGCCCCCGCCGTGCTGCTTGCGCCGCCTGCCTGGCCCCCCGCCCTCCCCGAGCCGCCCCGCGGGCAGCTCTGGGCCAAGGCCGGCGGCTGCGCCCGCGCCTTCGACGAGAAGAGAGTGCCGGGGGCGCCGGAGCGCGAGTGCGGCGAGGAGAAACCGGCCCCGTGCCCCGGCTGCCTGTGAGACCCCCGGCCCCCGTGAGCCCCGCGCTGGGACCTGCGCTGAGACCCCCCCACCGGGACCCCCACCCTGCCCCGGCCGCCTGCGATCCCCACACTGAGACCCTCACTGAGACACCCCCAGAAGGACCGGCCCTCGGCTCCTGGGGTCACCCTCGGCCAGCCTGGAGGAGGGGCAGCCCAGGGGACAGAGCCAGAGGGATGGAGCCAAAGGGACACAGCCCAGGGGACAGAGCCAAAAGGATGGAGCCAAAGGGACACAGCCGAGGGGACAGAGCCAAAAGGATGGAGCCAAGGGGACAGAGTCCAAAGGACGGAATTGAGGGGACAGAGCCGAAGGGGCAGCGCTGAGGGCTCGGTGCCAAAGTGACACTGCCTGCCAGATTCAGCACTGGGACTTGGAGGAGCCTCCAGGCAGGGCTGTGGGGCAGGGCAGAGCCAGGCTGGGACATGGCACATTCCTGGCTTGGGAAGACACCAAAGGGCTGGAGGAGCCGGCGCTGGGGCCAGATCTGCCGTGTGGACTCCAGCCACGCAGACCAGGAAGAGCTGGGCACAGTGGAGCTGCATCCACTGGAGCCAGACTTGGGACAAGAGGGGCCCTCAAGGGCTCCTTCTGCTTCCAGAAGCTTCCAGCCTGTTCAGACTGGATGGCATTCCCGAAGGAGCGGGCTGGGATGGGAGGATGGGAGGCTGGGCCCGCCCTGCTGCGGGCTGAGCCCTGGGGTCCCCAGTGCCGCTCCCTACGGGGGATGGGAGCGCGCTGGGCAAACCGCCAGGAAAAGGAGAAGGGCCTGGAAGGGCTCGGCTCTGCTTCCAGAAGGGCCCGGAGACGCCTCCGGGGCCGGGGGGATGGATGGGGGGCAGCTTGTGCTTCTGCTTGCTCTGGGTAACCGCGCGCTTTGGGACTCGATATTCCGGATTGGGAAGGGTGACGCTGGGGTGGCCGCTGGGGCCGCACCGTGCTGGTGCTGGTGGTGGAGGGCTCGGGGGGCTCGGCTGGGCTTCGTGTGGCCTCTCGCTGTCCCCCCGGCGTGACAGAGCCGGGGATCCGCGCTCTGGGCAGAGCTTGGCCGCAGACACCGCCGGGAGCTGCCGTTGCTTCATCCCAAAGGGAACCGGATCCTGTGACGGGACCGACGCCGGGACAGCCGCCCCCGGAGCCCCGGCTGGGCAGGGGGTCCCGCCCCGCTCCCCTTCCCCAGCTCTGCTCTCTGCAATTCTATTTTTTGAGGTTATTTAAAATAAAAGCTTCTGATGGCTCTGGGGCTCCAGGTGCTCTCTCTGGGACTGGGGAGGCACAGGGGTCTCTGCAGCCCCGGGAAAGGCTCTGACCCCTGGCCCGTGGCCAAGGGACCACCAGGACACTGCCAGAGCCACAGCCAGTGCCAGCCCTTCTGATGCGTTCTGTGGCCACCAAACCCCACCAGGACACCAGGTGAGAGCTCAGCATTAGGGTGGCCGTGGGGCCGACCCCAGGGTCGCTGTCACATCCACGGGGGTGGCCCCAGTACCCCCGGTGCTCCTTGGGGACAGATGGGGGGGTCTCACACCGGGGCTGTCACTGGGGGGGGGGGGGGGGGTCTCACACCGGGGCTGTCACTGGGGGCACTGACAGGGACACAGACCCCTGTGCCGCTGGCCAGGTGCGTGGCCGTGCTCTGGCTGGGGACGCGCGGTGCCCCCCGGGTGGGTTCGGGGAGTTTGGGCACAGGGGCTGCAGGAGCCGCGGGTGTCCCTGTCCTGGGGCGGAGCGCGGTTGGGACCCTCCGGGCTGGGGTCCTCGGTGCGGGAGCTCCCGGATCCCGGGGGTCGCCAGGCCGGTCCCTCGGGATTTGGGGGGAAGACTCGGACGGGGCCCGTTTGGGGAGCGGGTGACGCTGCCGGGTGGGCGAGCGGGGCCGGATCCCGGTACCCACCGGGCACGGGAAGGAGCCGATCCCGGTACCCACCGGGCACAGAGAAGGACCCGATCCCGGTACCCACCGGGCACGGGAAGGAGCCGATCCCGGTACCCACCGGGCACAGAGAAGGAGCCGATCCCGGTACCCACCGGGCACGGGAAGGAGCCGATCCCGGTACCCACCGGGCACGGGAAGGAGCCGATCCCGGCCCCCGCCGCACCGGCAGAGCCGCCCCTCGCCCGGGAGCCCCCTGTGCCCCAAGCCCCGGTTCCGGTGCTCTCCCCCAGCCCGGCCCCTTCCGCCGCCGCCGTCGGCCCCGCCCGGCCATGCAGCGGGTGAGCCCGGGCCGTGCCGGGGGCGCGCCGGGGGCGGGGGGCGCCGGGGGTCCCTGCGCAGGGCTGGGGGGTGCCGGGGCTGTCCCGGCCGGGATCGGCGGGGGCTCGGGCCCCAGGGCCCGGGGAAGCCGCGCGGGGGAGCGCAGCCAGGGCGGCGCCGCCGTCCCCCTGAGCCCCCGCTGTCCCTGCCAGGGGGGCACCCCCGCGGTGACGTTCGAGGAGGTGGCCGTGCACTTCTCCCCCGAGCAGTGGGCGCAGCTGGCGCCCTGGCAGCGGGCGCTGCACCGACAGGTCATGTGCGACAACTACGAGCTGGTGGCCAGCCTGGGTGAGGGGCGGGGGCGTGGGGCTGGGGGTGACACGGGCTGGGGGTGCCATGGGGCAGGGGGTGCCCAGGGCTGGGGGGTGCCATGGGGCTGGGGGTGCCATGGGGCAGGGGGTGCCATGGGGCTGGGGGTGACCAGGGTTGGGGGTGACACGGGCTGGGGTGCCCAGGGCTAGGGGTGTCATGGGGCTGGGGGGTGCCATGGGGCAGGGGGTGCTCAGGGCTGGGGGTGCCCAGGGCAGGGGGTGCCACGGGACTGGGGGTGCCCAGGGCTGGGGGTGCCACGGGGCTGGGGGTGCCCAGGGCAGGGGGTGCCATGGGGCAGGGGGTGCCATGGGCCTGGGGGTGCCACAGACAGGGGGGTGCCCAGGGCTGGGGGTGCCATGGGCAGGGGGGTGCCATGGGGCTGGGGGGTGTCACAGACAGGGGGTGCCCAGGGCTGGGGGTGCCATGGGGCTGGGGGTGCCCAGGGCTGGGGGTGCCACGGGCTGGGGGTGCCACAGACAGGGGGTGCCCAGGGCTGGGGGTGCTCAGGGCTGGGGGTGCCACAGACAGGGGGTGCCCAGGGCTGGGGGTGCCAGGGGACTGGGGGTGCCCAGGGCTGGGGGTGCCACAGACAGGGGGTGCCATGGGGCAGGGGGTGCCATGGGCTGGGGGGTGCCATGGGCTGGGGGTGCCCCGGCCCCCCGTCCCCAGCAGAGCCCCCGGCCTGGTGACGGCTCCCGGTGACCGTGACCCCCCCGGGCATGGCGGGGGGCACTGAGGGTCCTCTCTCCCGCACAGACCCCAACTCCAAGTTCCCCCACATGAAGGAGGAGTCACACGGGGGGGCTCCCCGCGCTGGGGGGCGCAGCGGAGACAGCGACAGCAGCGACACCGCCGACAGCTGTGAGTGACCGGGGACACCCCGTGGGGACACCTCCGGCTGGAGGGGCCGGCCCTGGCCCTGTGTGACACCCCCGCGCTGGGCTGGGCTGGGCTGGGACTCCCCCACGGTGTCGCGGGGGTGGTGGCGGGGCCGGCGCCGGGTCCGGGACTGCCCACGGTGACCCCGTGTCCCCAGCAGGTGCCTGGAGCGGTTCCGACAGCAAGGATGACACCGGGGGACGCTGGGAACCCGCCGCGCCCCGCTCGGGCCGCCGCGACACCGAGAGGGGCGGCCGTGCCAGGGCCCCGCCCCGGCCGGTGCCGGTGCCGGCGGCCTCGGGGCTCCTCAGCGGCGGCAGCGGCGGGGCCGAGGCGCCCCCGGGCCGGCCGTACCTGTGCGGCACCTGCGGCAAATCCTTCCGGCACCGCCGCAGCCTCCTGGCGCACAAGAAGCTGCGCCGGGGGAACCGGGCCCGGCACGGCTGCGCCGAGTGCGGCCGCGGCTTCTGCCTGCGCGGGGACCTGCTGCGGCACCGCGACGCGCACCGGGAGCGGCCCCCGCGCTGCGCGGGCGCGGCGGCGCCGGGCGGGGAGCGGCCCTTCGAGTGCGGGCGCTGCGGGAGCCGCTTCAGCTGGAGGGAGAGCCTGGAGCTGCACCTGCGGCAGCACCGCGCCCACCCGTGCCCCGAGTGCGGCCGCGTGTTCCCGCACCGCGGCCACCTCTGGCTGCACCGCCGCGGCCACTCGCGCCAGCGGCCCTTCCCCTGCGCCCGCTGCGGCCGCGCCTTCGCCTCCCGGGCCAACCTCAGCTCCCACCGCAGGACGCGCCGGCACTGCCGGCCCCGCAAACGGGGACCCCGCGGGGACCGGGACAGCCACGGGGACAGGGACCCGTGCGGGGACAGGGACAGCCACGGGGACAGGGACCCGTGCGGGGACAGGGACAGCGACAGGGACCCGTGCGGGGACCGGGACAGCCACGGGGACAGGGACCCGTGCGGGGACAGGGACAGCCACGGGGACAGGGACCCCCGCGGGGACAGGGACAGCCACGGGGACAGGGACCCGTGCGGGGACCGGGACAGCCACGGGGACAGGGACCCGTGCGGGGACAGGGACAGCGACAGGGACAGGGACCCGTGCGGGGACAGGGACAGCGATAGGGACCTTCTCAGGGATAGGGATAGGGACAGGGACCCCGGCGGGGACAGGGACAGGGATCCCCGTGGGAATGGGGACCCACTCAGTGATAGGGTGATGGGTGATAGGAATGGGGACAGGGAGCCCTGTGGGGATGGGGACCCGCTCAGGGACAGGGACAGGAATAGGGACCCGCTCAGGGACAGGGATGGAGACTCCCGTGGGGATGGGGACTCGCCCAGGGACAGGGACAGGGACCCGCTCATGGACGGGGAGCTGCTCCGTGAGAGGCACCCCGATCGGGATGGGGCCGTGCTTGGGGACAGGGACCCCCTGGAGGCCAGGGAGCTGCTCCGGGCTGGGGAGCCCCTCGGGGACAGGGAGCCGCCGGCGGGGGCCCAGCGGTAGCGGGGCCATCCCGGGGCCATCCCGGGGCCATCCCGGGGCCATCCCGGTGCCCCGGTGGGTGTGACCCCGCCGGTGCCGCGCCCGCAGCCCCTGGAGGCCTCTGGAACCCGGGCACTTCTCAGTGTCCCTTTGGAGCTTGGGAAATCCCTCCGGGGTGTGTCTCCGTGTTCCCTCTGGATCTGACGGTGTCCGGGATGTTTCCCCCCTGGGCCTCGGGAAATCCCTCCGGGACGTTTCTCCATGTGCCTTTGCGCCTCGGAAAGTCTCTCCAGGACACTTCTCCGTGTCCCTGCGGACCCTGCAATGTCCTCCAGCGCTCCCCAGTTCTCCCAGAGCCCGGGAAATCCCTCTGGGAGGGTTCTCCGTGTCCCCTTTGCACTTGGAAATCCCCCGGGGATGCTGCTCTGTGTCCCCTGGGGTCTCGAAGGATCTTCGGACCTTGGAAAATCCCTCTGGGATGAATTCCCCGTGTTCTCTTCAGATGCTGAAGTACCTTTGGATCCTGGAATGTCCCTCAGGGGCATTTCCCTCTCCCTGCCAGCCCCACCAGTGCCCTGCCCCGTGATCGTATTTAAGGCCAGAAGTTTCTTTAAGTCTATTTATTTTTTTTTCTATGTCACTTATTATTCCTTCTGTTCTATTTTATTCTATTTAAGATATTCCAGTTGTTATCTTCTTTTCGGTCCAGTTCTCCTACTCCGTTCTGCTCATTTAATTCTATTTATTTCTATTCTATTTATTCCCTTTAATTGGGAGGAAGGGCAGGGAGCGAGGAAGAGGAAGGGAGGGAGGGAGGGAGGGAGGGAGGGAGGGAGGGAGGGAGGGAGGGAGGGAGGGAGGGAGGAGACTCCTCTGGGCCCTTTGTCGTGGTGGAACCATGACGGGGCTCTGGTGACAGCCGGAGCCACCACGCGTCCCCCTCAGTGTCTCCCCTTCCCCAAATAAACAAACGCCAAAAATGGGAGTTAATGTGGAAATGAGTAAAAAAAGCGGAAATTAGTAAAAAAAAGTGGAAATGAGTTAAAAATGCCAATGAGGCTGGGGGGGGGGGGGGGGATATTGGCACACCTGGGGGGCACCTGCAGCCCCCAGCTGCTCCCAGTGTGGCCCAGTCCGTGCTGGGAGCCCACAGCCCCATCCCGGCACGGAGCTGCCCTCCTTCCCAGTGAGCCGGAGCGCTGGGAGCACTGGGAGCACTGGGAGCACTGGGAGCGCTGGGAGCACTGGGAGCACTGGGAGCGCTGGGAGCACTGGGAGCACTGGGAGCGCTGGGAGCGCTGGGAGCACTGGGAGCGTCCCCCTGCCACTCGGGTGCCACCGAGCCGGGGACAGATGGTGGCGCTCCCAGGGGGAACGGGGACAGAGCCCCCGCGCGCTCCCGCGGAGCCGGGAGGGAAAACTGGGGCAGGGCGGCGACGGGACAGCCCCGATGTCGCCTGTCCCCAGGGCCACCCCGGCCGTGTCCCCAGGCGCCGCACCCGCGCCGCTCTCAGCCCCCCAGGGCAGCCCTTTCCAGGAGGAATATTCCCAAACATCCCCAAAATCCCGCCCGGTGCCGCCCCCGGCGGTGTCACCTCCTGTCACCTCCTGTCACCTCCTGTCACCTCGGTGCCACCCCCGGCCGCGGCTCTTTCGGGACGGGCCCGTTCCACGTGCCGGGAGCGCACGCGGCGGAGCCGCCGGGATCGGGGTCGGGAGCCGGGCCCGCTCTTTGTGCTCGGCGCTCAGAGAACCAGGAACATTCCCAGTTTCCCTCTTTTCTCCTTTCCGATAAGATCGCGAGGCCGGGAGCCGTTTTCCCAATTAAATCCCTGGAATTAGAGCGCAGCCCGGAGCGCGGGGGGGGGGGGACGCTGAGGTGGCTCCAAGGACGGGAGTTTGTGGGGCTGGGTGTCCTGAATTCCTAAAGAAATGGGAATTCCACCCCTGGATCCGGGCTCCGCGGGGAGGGAGAGGCCGGGCCCGGCTCCTGCGGGGCCCCGCGGGGCTCGGGCACCCCCAGGCTGGTCCGGAAGGGCATCTCCTCCTCCTCCCGCACCCTCGGGGCTCACACGGCGCCTCTGCCCCCACGGCAGCGCTCCCTCCCAAGGGAAACCCAGTTCTGAGGAAACGCCGGCTGTGCTGCCAAAATCCAGGGGAAATGAAACCCTGGACGTTAAGGGCAGGAATTCTGCTCCCTCGGCGCCAAGGGGTTTCATTTTTACCCATTTCTGGTGACAGTTTTGGCAGCTGGGTGGGACCTGCTCCTGAATTTCAGCGGGTCTGCGGGATCAGGGGGCCCGGAGGGATTTTTGGGGAGAAGCTGCCACCCCCGGAGGGCAGGAAATGGGAGCAGGACCCTGGGAGGAGCGGGGAATCCTCCCCTTGGAAGGGGAAGGTGCAGAAAAAGCCGCCCAGGGCGGGCCTCAAAGGTGCCTGGGGGTTTGGGGCCCTTCTGGGGGCTCCTGCCCAGGAATGGGTTTGGAATGGCACAGATTGGGATGATGCTGCCCTGGAATGGGTTTGGAACGGCACAGGTTGGAATGATCCCACCCGGGAATGGGTTTGGAATGGCACAGGTTGGGATGATTCCAGCTGGGAATGGGTTTGGAATGGCACAGATTGGGATGATCCCAGCCAGGAATGGGTTTGGAATGGCACAGGTTGAAATGATCCCGGCTGGGAACGGGTTTGGAATGGCACAGATTGGGATGATCCCACCCGGGAATGGGTTTGGAATGATCCCATCCAGGAATGGGTTTGGAATGGCACAGATTGGAATGATCCCGGCTGGGAACGGGTTTGGAACGGCACAGATTGGAATGATCCCGGCTGGGAATGGGTTTGGAATGGCACAGATTGGAATGATTTCAGCTGGGAATGGGTTTGGATTGCTCTTGCCTGGGAATAGGTTGGAATGGCACATTTTGGGATGATCCCACCCGGGAATGGGTTTGGAATGGCACAGTTGGGATTGCTCCTGCCCAGGAGTAGGTTTGGAATGATCCCACCCGGGAATGGGTTTGGATTGCTCCTGCCCAGGAATGGGTTTGGAATGGCACAGTTTGGGAATGATCCTACACTGGAATGGGTTTGGAATGGCACAGTTTGGATTGCTCCAGCCCAGGAATAGGTTTGGAATGGCACTGTTTGGAATGCCCTAGCTGGGAATGAGTTTGGAATGGCACAGTTTGGAATGCTCCTACACTGGAATGGGTTTGGAATGGCACAGTTTGGATTGCTCCAGCCCAGGAATAGGTTTGGAATGGCACAGTTTGGAATGCTCCTACACTGGAATGGGTTTGGAATGGCACTGTTTGGAATGCCCTAGCTGGGAATGAGTTTGGAATGGCACAGTTTGGGATGCTCCTACCCTGGAATGGGTTTGGAATGGCACAGTTTGGATTGCTCCTACACTGGAATGGGTTTGGAATGGCAGATTTTGGATTGCTCCTACACTGGAATGGGTTTGGAATGGCACAGGGTTTGGATGGGAAGAGGCCCATGCAGTGAAAGGGGGGATTCTGGAGAGAATTCCCCCGAGGATGCCAAAGGAAGCTTTGGGGGAAGCTGGGGCAGGACTGGGAAGCAGTGGGGGGGAGTGCTGTGACAATTGGCGGCTGAATTTGTGCAGAAAGGGGACACTGGAAGAGGGAGAGTCCCCCAGACAGGATCCCAAACCAGCTCCCCATTGGGCTCCCGAGGTGGAGGTGAAAATCCCCTGGTGGGGAGCGAGGGACTCACCCTCACCGAGCCCCCGGCTGCAGCTGATGGGAGGGAAAAGGTAAATCTGGGATTGATGGGAGCAGCTCCTTGGGGGATGAGCTCCTGCAGGGCAGAACTGGGCTGGGAGCTGCTGTGGTCTCGGGGTCTCTGCTGCTCACAGTGTCCCCCAGATGTGTCACAAAGTCTCTTTTCCCAGCCTGGCAGTTGAAGAAGGAGTCAGGGCTCTTCATTTCTCGGTCTCAAGGTTGTTTATTGTGTCTTATCTATAATAAATTTTCTGCTGCTGAGGTCACTCAGCAAGACAGTCCGGGAACTCTGCCTGCCCCAGGGTGGTGTTATGTCTTTATACTAAAAACTACATATACAATATTTACAATAACTTCCCAATACCCATCACCTGTGTTAGACAGTGAGCTTCTGCTCTCAACCAATCCCAAAGTGCCAACATCACCCAGAAGATGGAGGCCAAGAAGAAGAAGGAGAAAGGCTGGGCCCACCCAGTTCCCTCCATCTTGCCTCCTGAACCCTCATTCCAGAAACCCTAAAATCTACTTTTCCACCCCGTGATAACCTCACTAATATTCTACCTAAACTGTTGTGGCTTGCTGATCTTCCGCTAAGGTTGGCAATTTGCTCCACGGGTCAGAATCAAACCCACAGGGGCAGGTTGGGCTCTGTGAGCCCCTGGCAGGGTCTGGGCTGCTCAGAGGGATGTGCTGGGCGCTGACACTGCGGGTGCGGCCGGGAGGAAGGGAAGAGCCCTTTGTTCCAGCCTCTGCCATTGAAACCAGGAAAGCAGCGGGGACACGCCGATTTCTGCACTGCCCCAACAGCCAGGCCCTGCCTGGGGAGAGATCTGTTTGCAAAACTGGGTGCCCCAAGGCCTCTCTGGGATGGGAACACAAAATCCAATAGCTGGGCCAAAAGGCACTGAGGATTTTATGTTTCAGGGATCCAAAGAGCAGAAGGAACGCCGGGGGCTGCAGGGGAAGCTGTGGCCATGGGGCCTGGCTGATCAAGGGGGCCCAGCTGCTGAGGGCTCCTCCCGAGGGGGGCAAACACCGCGCTCTGGCCAGGGAGGGGCTTTGGGAAAGCTCAGAACATCCTTGGGATGTGGGTCATGGGAGGAGTGGGGCTCACACACTGCCCAGCAGCGCTGGCAGTTCAAAAGCAGAGTGGGCAGCAGATTTAGGGGTAAAATATATATATTTTTTTAACCAGTTATATATTTATATATTTATATATTTATATATTTATATATAAATATATTTATACATTTATATATTTATATATAAATATATTTATATATTTATATATTTATATA
Organism: Calcarius lapponicus; assembly: GCA_039654755.1. Classification (NCBI taxonomy): domain Eukaryota; kingdom Metazoa; phylum Chordata; class Aves; order Passeriformes; family Fringillidae; genus Calcarius; species Calcarius lapponicus. Next base: position 58,765 of record JBBFKN010000154.1, read on the forward strand.
TTTATACATTTATATATTTATATATAAATATATTTATATATTTATATATTTATATATTTATATATTTATATATTTATATATTTATATATTTATAACTAAGAGATTGTTATATATTTATAGTTACATATTTATAACCAGTTTTAACCAATATATATATATATTTAACCAGTTATATATTTATACCTATATTCATACGTATAGTTATATTTCTAGTTATATTTTATTTCTATTTTTCTTCTTAATTTTATTTTTAATTTATGTTTATGTTTATTTTATTCTTATTTTTATTCGTAGTTTTATTTTTATTCTTATTTTTAATTTATTCTTATTCTTATTTTTACTTTTATTCTTATTTTTATTTTTACTTTTATTTTTATGGGGTTTTATTTTTATTTTTATTCTATTATTATTATATTTTTATTTTTATTCATATTTTTATTTTATAGATTAAAATCAGTATGATGTTTTTATAGAACAGTCTCAGGCACCCCTGCAGCCCTGGCTGAAGCTGGCACACCCCGGCTGTGCTGGCAGGGACACAGGTGCTCCCTCCTGAGGTGCCTGTTCCTGTGTGGTGTTTCACCCACAGACACTTTTGGCTGGCTGGGTGTGTGGTGTTTCACCCACAGACACTTTTGGCTGGCTGGATGTGTGGTGTTTCACCCACAGACACTTTTGCCTGGCTGGGTGTGTGGTGTTTCACCCACAGACACTTTGGGCTGTTTGGTGTGTGGTGTTTCACCCCAGAGACACTTTTGGCTGGCTGGGTGTGTGGTGTTTCACCCCACAGACACTTTGGGCTGCCTGGGTGTGTGGTGTTTCACCCACAGACACTTTTGGCTGGCTGGGTGTGTGGTGTTTCACCCCACAGACACTTTGGGCTGCCTGGGTGTGTGGTGTTTCACCCCACAGACACTTTTGGCTGCCTGGGTGTGTGGTGTTTCACCCCACAGACACTTTTGGCTGTTTGGTGTGTGGTGTTTCACCCCACAGACACTTTTGGCTGTTTGGTGTGTGGTGTTTCACCCCAGAGACACTTTTGGCTGGCTGGGTGTGTGGTGTTTCACCCACAGACACTTTGGGCTGGCTGGGTGTGTGGTGTTTCACCCACAGACACTTTTGGCTGTTGGGTGTGTGGTGTTTCACCCACAGACACTTTGGGGCTGTTTGGTGTGTGGTGTTTCACCCACAGACACTTTGGGCTGTTTGGTGTGTGGTGTTTCACCCCACAGACACTTTGGGCTGGCTGGGTGTGTGGTGTTTCACCCCACAGACACTTTTGGCTGTTTGGTGTGTGGTGTTTCACCCCACAGACACTTTGGGCTGTTGGGTGTGTGGTGTTTCACCCACAGACACTTTGGGCTGTTTGGTGTGTGGTGTTTCACCCACAGACACTTTTGGCTGTGGGTGTGTGGTGTTTCACCCACAGACACTTTTGGCTGTGGGTGTGTGGTGTTTCACCCACAGACACTTTGGGCTGTTTGGTGTGTGGTGTTTCACCCACAGACACTTTTGGCTGGCTGGGTGCTGCAGTTGGCACATGGACACAAGTCCAGGCCTGCAGGAGCTCTGGTGGTGCTGGGATGGAGCTTCCCCCCATAACAGGGGCTGCTCCTCAGGTTTCCCTCTGTGGAGAAGCTTTCAGGCGATGGGGAAGGAAAGGAGTCGGTTCTGATGGAGGGTTTGGATCCAGAGCTTTATTCCGGCCCACAGCCTCTGAATGCAGCAGCAGCTCCAACAGAACTCCCTGGGCCCGTGGTTCTTCACTCTTTTACCCGGGGCAGGGAAGGAGGGAAGGGATGGGGAGCCACCAACCAGGTACAGGGACAAAGGACACCTGGATGGCCCAATGTCCCCAGGGGTAGAGGGCATCCTGTGAATCTGCCAATCCCTCTGGAATGCCAGGACTGACAGACAGCGCTGGGAGGGGAGAGCAGAGGGGACTGACACACCTGGCAGGGAATGATCAGGGGAGGAACTGGGTTTCTGAGGTAAACCCTGAAATCACAACGCAACGCCTGTGAAGCGCAAAGGAGGAATTGGCCAAAATCCTGCAGATCGGGGAATCCTGCAAAGGGCAGAAGAAATGTCTGCGGTGCCCTTGGGGGAGAGGTGGGAGAGTCCCCAGCAGTTCCAGGGAACCCCTGAGCTGACAGAGCTGCTGGGACAGGGGCCCTGCAGCAGCACCTGGGATGTCCCGGGACAGCCCCAGATCTCAGTGCTCAGCGCAGGCAGCCCCATGGCTGGGAGCCTCAGAAAGCCCAGCAGGTGACTGGTGACCTGGTGTGGGCAGGCGACTGCACAGTTAATGAAAAACAGAGCTGAAACGCAGGAAACACATTGGGAAATAGAGAATCCAGTGGTCAGTTTGCAAAGGAATGTAGTGAGCAGAAATACAACAGGAATTGATAGATCAGTCACTGAAAAATGTGATTTGTTTGTGAATAATCCCAAGGAAGGCAGGAGGGCTGGTGGAACAGGGAATTCCCAGGGGATCATTGGCAAACTGCCTTGGCAGAGCTGCCCAGGCAGGAGGGCACTGCCACCTTAAACTCCCCACGTCCCACTGGCACTGAGGGAAGGCTCAGCAGTTTCTGCTGAAATTAATATTTAATTTGCACTGGGGACTGACTCTGCCAAGTGTTGTGGGATGCTTGGCTATCAGCAGAACCTCAGGGCTGTTTATTCCAGGAAAATCAGTGAATCTGTGTGTGAAAGAGAGGATCTAAACAGGAGCTCCTCCTGTGCTCAGCACAACACAGCGTATTGGGAGGAGAATTCCCCCCGTGCATCCGGCCAGATGAAGAATTCCTGGTGTTTAATGCTGTGCTGGTGTGAAGGAGATTTATTTTACCGATTTTTGGTAACAAAATGAGGCCATGGGGGCAATAAAATCTGGCCATGCATTGAATCCAGTGAGCTCAGTGCAGTGGGTGCTGGGTGAGCAGCAGAGTTAAAATACCCGGAACAAACGTTATTCTGGGACGCTGATAAGGGTCCCTGCTGCTCCACAGGTCATTCCCAGCTCCCTCGGGTCATTCCCGGCTCCAGGATGAGCAGATCTCCGCGCTGGGAGCAGCCCAGGAGCCCCATCCCCACCCTGGGGGATCACAGCTCTGGGGGGTTTGGTACGGCCCAAACTCAAATTCCTGGAGCTGCGGGGTTGAACATGGAACATGGAACATAAAACATGGAACATTGAATGTTAAACATGGAACACGGAACATTGAACATGGAACATGGACATGGAACATTGAATGTTAAACATGGAACATAAAACATGGGAACACTGAACATTGAATATTAAACATGGAACATTGAATATTAAACATGGAACATGGAACATTGAACATGGAACATAGAATGTTAAACATGGAACATGGAACATAAAACTTGGAACATTGAATATTAAACATGGAACATAAAACATGGAACACTGAACATTGAATATTAAACCATGGAACATTGAATATTAAACATGGAACATGGAACATTGAACATGGAACATTGAATGTTAAACATGGAACATGGAACATAAAACATGGAACATTGAATATTAAACATGGAACATTGAATGTTAAACATGGAACATGGAATGGATAAACATGGAACATGGAACACGAAACATGGAACATGGAGCATGGAACATTGAACATTGAATATGACACATTGAATATTGAACATTGAACATGAAATGTGAAAATGTTGAACATAGAACATTGAACATGGAACATAGAAAATGGAACATTGAACATTGAATATTGAATATTAAACATGGAACATAAAACATGGAACAAGGAACATTGAACATGGAGCATGGAACATTGAAACATTGAATATGACATATTGAATATTGAACATTGAACATGAAATGGGAGATGTTGAACATAGAACATGGAACATGAACATGGAACATGGAACATTGAACATTGAACAGGAGACATGAAATACTGAATATTAAAGATGAAACATTGAATGTGAAACATGGAACATGGAACGCTGAGCATTGAACATGAACATAGAACATGAGACATGAAACATTGAATATTAAACATGAAACATTGAACACGAAAAGTGAAACATCGAACATGAAACATTGAACCTTGAACATTGAACATGAAACATGGAACACTGAACATTGAACATTAAACATGGGAAATGAGGCATGAAACATTGAACATTGAACATGAAACATGGAACACTGAACATTGAACATTAAACATGGGAAATGAGGCATGAAACATTGAACATTGAACATGAAACATTAAGCATTAAACAATGAACATGAAACGTTAATCATTAAACACTGAACATGGAACATGAATCATTAAACATTAATCATTTCCACCGGGGGCTCTCACCCCAGTGGACCGCACTGTGCAGCCCTGCCCAGAGCAGGAGATTCCCAAATCCAGAGAGGCTTTGGTTGCTCTCTTTTCCTGGGAATGCCAGGGCTCCCCAGGCACAAAAACTGGAATTCAGGAGCTGGGCTGGGCTGGGCAGGCGGCTGGCGGGTTTGCATGAGGAAAGCCCAGAGCCAGATGAGATCACAGCTTTTAGGTGCTTTTAGTGACTTCTGTGGTTTTGCAACGGAACTGAATCAACGCCTGTGGATTGTTCCTTTTTTCTTTTTTTTTTTTTTAATGTGTGTGTGGGGGATAGTTTTTTTGGTTTGGTGGGGGGTTTTTTTTGTTTTGTTTTGTTTTGGGTGTTTGTTTTTTTTTGTTTTTTGGGTTTTTTGTTTTTGTTTTTGTTTTTTGTTTTTGTTTGGTTGTTTGTTTTTTCTTTTATAATGATCTGTCTGTATCAGGTCACACTTTCACTTTTCCTTTTACAGGAACAGAAACTGATGGACTTTTAACCGCCCCCATCATCCCTTGTATTATCAGTTTTATTGATTTTAGTGATTTGTTTGTGTTTTCATCCAGGGATACTTGATTGGGAGAACAATATTAACAGAATTATGTAAAACAAACCATTTTATGTGTTGTTAGTTTGGTTTTGCTTGATGTTATTTTGCCTTTTTACTGGAAAAGAGAGAATAACATGAGGAAAGCTTTTATCTTGTGGGTTCATACTTTTGTTTCAACCAATGAAGAATCAGAAAATCCAAGCAAACTGGGAGTTGGTGTGAGAATTGATGCATATTTTGGGATCATGCAAACCTGTGTTGACCTTCCTAAGCCTGACCAGAAGGATTCAAATTTATGATGCTTTGGATAATTAAAAAAAAAATATTAATGAGTGAACAGAATGATTTTAACAGAAGAAAACACCAAAGGGGAATGGGATGAAATGCAGAAAATCCTTTTCGCAGCTCTCAGGCTCTGTAACCATTTTTGGAAACGCTGGTACTCCCACCTGAGCACGTCTGAGGAGCAGCTGGGTTTCCTCAGAAATAAGCGGGGTGAAATTAAAGCTGTGTATTTTCTCATGGTAATTACAGCTCTGCCCTGCACCTCACGTTTCCAAACGGTGGGAGCGCTCCCTGCAGCAGGGTTGGAAAGGGATGGGATGGGGCAATTTCCCACTGAAATTAAAAACAGGGGAGGAAAAGCAACAACTAGGTTTGAAAAAGGAATTTATTTTATTTATAACCTCAGCGACAGTACAGCCACGGTTTTTGTGAACAAAATTAAATCAGAACCGTGATCTCTGACCCCTGGAGAGCGTAGGCCCTGAAATAAAAACGTGCATATCTTATACAAAAAGGTTTTTTATAGCTCTGTATGAATAGGTTTTGTGTTTTGTATGAGAACTTTTGTGCCATGAAAAATTTACATGTTGGACACACGTCCCACGGGCACAGAGCTGGGGAACATTTCAGATCCTGAGCCCCCCACACCCCACAGCTCCTACACCCCCGAACCCCTCAAACCTCCCCAAATCCCTCACACCCCTGAATCCCCCACATCCCCAAAACCCCTCACACCGCACCAAAATCCTCAAGCCCCCCAAATTCCTCACATCCCTGAACTCCTGACCCCCCTGAACCCCTCTCACCCTTGTACTCCTCACACCTCTGAATCCCCCACATTCCCCAAAACACCTCACCAAAATCCTCATCCCCCCGAATTCCTCACACCCCTGCACTCCTGAACCCCCTGAACCCCTCCGCGCCCTTGTACTCCTCACACCTCTGAACCCCCCAGACCCCTGAGCCCCTCACCCCTCCCTGAGACCCTCGAACCTGCCCAAATCCCTCACACCCCTGAACCCTCCACGGCCCCATAACCCCTCACACCTCACCAAAATCCTCATTCCCCCCAAATCCCTCACACCCCTGAACCCCCCACGGCCCCATAACCCCTCACACCTCTCTGAACCCCTCACACTCCTGGATCCCCCCATTCCCCAAACCCCTCACACCCCTGAGACCCTCAGATGGCCCCAAATTCCGCACACCCCCCGAATCTCCCACATCCCCAGAACTCCTCACACCCCTGAACGCCTCAAACCCCTGAGCCCCTCACACCTCCCCAAATTCCTCACAACCCCTGAACCCCTCACAGATCCCTGAGCCCCCACACCCCAACACCCCCTGTCCCCCAGGCTCACCAGCCCCCCGTGTGCCTGCCAGGGGTTATTTTCTGTCGTGGGCACAGTTGCCCACACACCCCATAGACCCCCACACACCCCAAACACCCCACACACCCCAAACACCCCATACACCCCAACACCCCATACACCCCACACACCCCACACACCCCACACACCCCACACACCCCAGAGACCCCACACACCCCATACACCCCACACACCCCATACACCCCACACACCCCACACACCCCACACACCCCACACACCCCATACACCCCAAACACCCCACACACCCCACACACCCCACACACCCCACACACCCCACAGACCCCACACACCCCATACACCCCACACACCCCATACACCCCACACACCCCATACACCCCACACACCCCACACACCCCACACACCCCATACACCTCATACACCCCGTACACCCCATACACCCCACACACCCCATACACCCCACACACCCCACACACCCCACAGACCCCACACACCCCATACACCCCACACACCCCATACACCCCATACACCCCACACACCCCACACACCCCACACACACCACACACCCCACACACCCCACACACCCCACACACCCCACACACCCCATACACCCCACACACCCCACACACCCCACACACCCCACACACCCCACACACCCCATACACCCCACACACCCCATACACCCCACACACCCCACACACCCCACACACCCCATACACCCCATACACCCCATACACCCCACACACCCCACACACCCCACACACCCCATACACCCCATACACCCCACACACCCCACACACCCCACACACCCCACACACCCCATACACCCCACACACCCCATACACCCCATAGACCCCACACACCCCATACACCGCATACACCCCACACACCCCACACACCCCATACACCCCATACACCCCACACACCCCACACACCCCACACACCCCACACACCCCACACACCCCACACACCCCATACACCCCACACACCCCATACACCCCACACACCCCATACACCCCATACACCCCACACACCCCATACACCCCACACACCCCATACACCGCACACACCCCATACACCCCATACACCCCACACACCCCATAGATCCCACACACCCCATACACCCCACACACCCCATACACCCCATACACCCCACACACCCCATACACCCCACACACCCCATACACCCCATACACCCCACACACCCCACACACCCCACACACCCCACACACCCCCACACACCCCACACACCCCCATACACCCCACACACCCCACACACCCCATACACCCCATACACCCCACACACCCCACACACCCCACACACCCCATACACCCCACACACCCCATACACCCCATACACCCCATACACCCCATATACCCCACACACCCCATACACCCCATACACCCCACACACCCCATACACCCCACACACCCCACACACCCCACACACCCCATACACCCCATACACCCCATACACCCCATACACCCCATATACCCCACACACCCCATACACCCCATACACCCCATACACCCCATACACCCCACACACCCCACACACCCCATACACCCCCACACACCCCACACACCCCACACACCCCACACACCCCACACACCCCACACACCCCATACACCCCACACACCCCATACACCCCACACACCCCACACACCCCATACACCGCATACACCCCACACACCCCCACACACCCCACACACCCCATACACCCCACACACCCCACACACCCCACGCACCCCATACACCCCATAAACCCCACACACCCCACACACCCCACGCACCCCATACACCCCACACACCCCACACACCCCACAGACCCCACACACCCCCATACACCCCACACACCCCACACACCCCATACACCTCATACACCCCGTACACCCCATACACCCCACACACCCCATACACCCCACACACCCCACACACCCCACAGACCCCACACACCCCATACACCCCACACACCCCATACACCCCATACACCCCACACACCCCACACACCCCACACACACCACACACCCCACACACCCCACACACCCCACACACCCCACACACCCCATACACCCCACACACCCCACACACCCCACACACCCCACACACCCCACACACCCCATAGACCCCACACACCCCACACACCCCACACACCCCACACACCCCATACACCCCATACACCCCACACACCCCACACACCCCACACACCCCACAAAGTTCCCAGCTCCGTGTTGTAGATCCCCTTGGCCGACGGGTACGGGTTTAATACGAGTATTTATTGTGTATTTAAATACATGTATTTGTGTTCAATACATGTATTTAATGTGTATTTAAATACATATATTCAACCGTGTTTAATGCATGTATTTAATGGGTATTTAAATACATATTTAACGGCGTTTAATACATGTATTTAATGTGATTTTAATACATACATGTAACTGTGTTTAATACATGAATTTAATGTGTATTTTAATACAGATGTTTATCTGTGTTTAATGCATGTATTTAATGGGTATTTTAATACATATATTTAACCGTGTTTAATACGTGTATTTAACGTATATTTTAATACATACATTTAACTGTGTTTAATATGTGTATTTAATGTATATTTTAATATGTATATTTAACTGTGTTTAATATGTGTATTTAATGTGATTTTAATACATATATTTAACTGTGTTTACTATGTATATTTAACATGTATTTAACTGTGTTTTATCCCATTGCTGGGGTTCTTCAATCCTCTTAACCCAGTTCCTGAGGCTTTTAAAACTGCTCACCCTGGTTTTGGAGGCCTTTTAAAACAACTCAGCCCAGGTTTTTTTTGTTTTTTATATTACATACACTGGGTTTTTTTGCTTTCAAAAACTCTCCTCCCATTTTCAAAGCTTTTAAAGCCCCTTGAACCACTTAGCCCCATTTTTTTTGTTTTGTTTTGGTTTTGTTTTGGTTTTGTTTTTTCCTTTAAAGCCACTTATTCCGGGGTTTTTGGAGCCTTTTGAAACTGCTCATACTCTTTATTAAATTTTTTGCTTTTAAAGCAAATTATTCCATTTTTGGGGAACTCTTAGCAGCAATTGTCCCTCGGGTTTGGCTTTGGGAGTGATTTATCCTGAGCTTTAGGGGCACTTTTCCCAATTTTGGGGCCTTTTAAAACCACTCTTCCCTTTTTGTTGAATTAGCTTATCCCAGTCACTTTTTTGGCCTTTAAAATTATTTATTCCTTTTTGGGGGGGAGGATGCGTGTTAAACCACTTTCCCCATTTTGCAGGGCGTTTAAACCACTCGTTCCTGTTTTGTTTTGCTTTAAAAGCGCTTTTTATTTACTTTCTCTTTTCTTTCTCTTTTTCCCCTTTCTCCTCTCCTCTCCCCAATTTTGGAGGCCTTTTAAGAAGACATCACCATTTTGGAGGCTTTTATATTTTTTTGCTTTTAAAACTGCCTATCCTGAAGGCTTCTTTTCCTTTTAGGATAATTTATTTTTTCCCCTTCACTTTTAAAATCATTTTTCCCAGTTTTAAGACTTTCGAAACCAATTATCCTATTTTTGGTTTGTTCTATAAATAATATATCCTAGGATTTTTTTTTTCTTTAAAACCACTTATCTCGATTTTGGGGGTTTAATAAACCAGTTACTCTTCTCTTTTGTTTTTTTTTTTTTATTTTTTCCCCCTTTTTAAAATAAATTGTCTCTTTGTTCTTTTGGCTTTATAAAAAATACTTACCCTGTATTGGTTGTTTTTTTCCCTCCACGCTTTTAAAACCACTTATGCTGTGGAGTTTGTGAGGGCTCCCAGGACCAGGTGAGAGAGAAGAATTTGACTCCGTGTTTTCAAAAAATTGATTTATTATTCTATGTACTTATATTATATTAAAAATACTATTTTAAAACTATACTTTAAAAAAATACATCAAGAAACTGAACAAGAGTGAATAATAAAACCCCATAACTGACTCGGAGAGTCTGACACAGCTGGCTGTAACTGGCCATTTAAAAAACCCAATTCACACAAAACAAATCAAACATCTGTTAATAACCAATCTCCAAAGCACATTCCAGAGCACTAAACACAGGAGCGACAATCAAATAATTCTTGTTTTCATTCCTCTCTGAGGCTTCTCAGCTTCCCAAGAAAAAAATTTAGATTAAAAACAATTCAGGAAATATCATAATAGCATTATACCATTATTTCAAGGCTTTTAAACCTTTTATTCTCCCCTTTTCAGCCTTAAAAATGACTTAAAGTGGCTTTTTTAAATGGCTTCTTAAACCACTTGTCCTATATTTAGGGACTTTAAAATCCACTTATCCTGGGTTTTGGGGCTTTTGAAACCACTCAGGCCATTTTTTGTGGTCTTTGAAAACCCCTTATCCCACTTTTTTTGGGCTTCAAACCCCACTTACCTTTTGTCTTTCTTTCTTTTTCCTTTTTTTTTTCCTTTTAAAACCACTCACCACGATTTTGGGGCTTTTAAAACCTTATCCCTTTTCCGGAGGCATCTTAAAATCACTTCTCTTTTTATTTTTTCCTATTTAAAAACAACTTATCTTGGGACTTTTTTGGGGATTTGAAGCCGCTCTCCCAATGTTGGGGCTTTTACAGCTGCTCTCCCCCGTTTCCAGGGCATTCTAAAATCCCTTACCCCATTCTTTGCACCTAAAATGACTTATTCTGGGTTTTTGGCTGTTAAAACCACCCATCCCACTCCGGGGATACTGAAAACCCTGAAACCCATTTTTGGGGCTTTTCAAAGGCTTTTCCTGGGTCTTCATTTGTTTTTAACACCACTTTGCCTTTTTTTTTGCCTTTAAAATCCTTTCTCCCATTTTCTTTTGCTTTTAAAACCACTTACCCCGAATTGTTGGGTTTGTTAAAGCCACCGGCGCCCCTTTTGTGCCTTTTGAACCCAAATTTCCCTTTTGGGGTGTTTAACCCCTTCACGCCGGCTCCGGGCGGGAGGGGCCGTGGATGCGTTGCCATGGGAACGGGATGCAGCCGTGGAGTTTTTTTTTTTGGGGGGGGGGGTCAAGGACCCCTTTCCATGCGGATTCTGGGGGTCGGCGCCCCGTCTCCATGGCAACGGGCGGGCCGGGGACGCGTTGCCATGGGAACGGGATGCGGCCGTGGGATGCGGGCCCCGAGTCCGTTTCCGGGTGATTTTTTCGGGGGAGGGGGCGGCGCGTCGGGGGCGCTGTCGGGAGCCCGAGGGGCTCGGGGGGGGCCCGGAGCGCCCCCCGCGGGATCCCCCGCTTCTCCTCTCGCCAACCCCGGAATTCGATCGCTCCGAGCCCCCCCGGCGCGGGGGGGGGACAACGACCGGGCGGCCCCCGGTGATCATTAACCCGCGGGGGGGCGGGGGGCGGGACCGGGGCCGGTACCGGGTCGGTACCGGGGGGTCCCTCCCCCGCCCCCCCGCGTGGGCGCGATGCTGCGGAGAGAGCGAAGGTGCGGATGGGGGTGCGGGGGGGCAGCCGGGGGGGACAGCGGGGGGGACAGCGGGGACAGGGGGGACAGCGGGACAGCGGGACACGGCCCTGGCGGTGGCCTTGACCCCGGGCCGGCTCGGGGGCGGGGAGGGGGCGGGGAGGGGGCTGTGCCCCGGGGGGGCAGAGGGGGGGTCAGAGCCCCGGGGCCGGGCACGGAGCGGCAGCGCTGCTCGGATGGGGCGGCAGAGCCGGCGCGGGTGAGTGGGGGGGCGTGGGGGGCTCCCTGCGGTGGGGGGGGGGCGCTCGGGAGCCCCGACATGGGGGGGGGTCTCCAGGCCCACCCAGGGGGCTCAGCAGCCGCCCTGAGAGAGGCTTTTGGGGGTGCTGAGGGGCTCCGGGCTGGGGTGAGGTTTTTGAGGTCACCCCATGGTGTCCCCAGTTTTTCGGGGGTCACCCCATGGTGTCCCCATTTCTTTGGGAGTCACCCCATGGTGTCCCCATTTCTTTGGGAGTCACCCCATGGTGTCCTCAGTTTTTTGGGAGTCACCCCATGGTGTCCTCAGTTTTTCGGGGGTCACCCCACGGTGTCCCCAGTTTTCCCCCTGGGGTCATCCATGGTGTCTCTGGTTTCGCTGGGGGTCCCCCCACGTCCGCCTGTTTTTTCTGGGCGCTCTGCTCCTCCCCGTGGCGGTTCCCGTTGTGCTGGGGCTCCTGCCTCGGTCCCCCCTGTTTTCCTGGGGGTCGCCCCAGCTTTGCTGGGACGGCGGCGCTGCTGGAGCGGGGTCGCTCCCTGCGCCCCATCCCCTCTCCGGGCTGACCCCGCGTCCCCGCGCCCCCCAGGATGTGGCAGCCGGGGCTCCCCTGGGCTCTGGCCCTGCTGCTCACCGCGGCCGCCTCCGGCCCCTCGGCGGAGCCCGCGGACCCCGCGTCCATCTTCGCCGACCTGTCCCCGGAGGAGCTGCGGGCCGTGCGGGCCTTCCTGATGGAGCGGCCGGAGCTGGGGCTGTCCCCGAGCCGGGGGGGGGCCGCTGGCCAAGAACTCGCTGTTCCTGGTGGAGCTGCTGCCGCCGCCGAAGCGCTCGGCGCTGCGCTTCCTGGAGCACGGCGGGGCGCGCCCGCGGCGCCAGGCCCGGGCCGTCGTGTTCTTCGGGGCGCAGGCGGAGCCCAACGTCACCGAGCTGGCCGTGGGGCCGCTGCCGCGCCCCAGCTCCTACCGAGCCCTGCCCTTCAAGGGCGGCCGCGCCGTGCCCTTCTGGGCGCGCCCCATGACCCGCCTGGAGTACGAGCTGCTGCACGGGGCGCTGGTGGCCGCGCTGGCCCCGCTGGAGCCGCTGCTGCGCGAAGCCACCGGCTTCGGCTTCCAGAACTGCTCGGAGCGCTGCCTGACCTTCTCGGACATCGCCCCGCGCGGGCTGGGCCCCGGCGAGCGCCGCTCGTGGCTGGTGATCCAGCGCTTCGTCGAGGGCTTCTTCCTGCACCCCGCGGGGCTGGAGGTGCTGCTGGACCACGGCGACCGCGACCCGCGGCGCTGGGCCGTGCTGCGGCTCTGGTACAACGGGCGCTACTTCGGCAGCGTGCGGGAGCTGGCCGAGAGCCACGCGCGGGGCGCGCTGCCCCTGGCCCGCCTGCCCGAGCCCCCCGCCCGCCAGCTCTTCTCCAGCTACGAGCCCCGCGGGCGCTTCCCCAGCGGGACGCCCACCGAGGTGCACGGCGCCAAGGTGTGCGAGCCGCAGGGGCCGGCGCTACCGGCTGCGCGGGAACCGGCTGGAGTACGGCGGCTGGAGCCTGGCCTTCCGCCTGCGCTCCTCGGCCGGCCTGCAGCTCTTCGACGTGCGCTTCGGCGGCGAGCGCGTGGCCTACGAGCTGAGCGTGCAGGAGGCCATCGCCTTCTACGGCGGCCACTCGCCCGCCGCCATGCAGACCAAGTACATGGACGCCGGCTGGGCCATGGGCGCCTCCAGCTACGAGCTGGCCCGCGGCGTGGACTGCCCCGAGACCGCCGCCTTCCTGGACGCCCACCACCTGCTGGACGCCGACGGGCCCGTGCGCTTCCCCCGCGCCCTCTGCGTGTTCGAGCTGCCCACGGGCGTGCCCCTGCGCCGCCACTTCGACAGCGACTACCAGGGCGGCTTCCCACTCTACGCGGGGCTGGAGGGGCGGGCGCTGGTGCTCAGGACCACCTCCACCGTCTACAACTACGACTACATCTGGGACTTCCTGCTCTACCCCAACGGCGTCCTGGAGACCAAGGTCCACGCCACCGGCTACATCCACGCCACCTTCTACACGCCCGAGGGCCGGCGCTACGGCAGCCGCGTGCACAGCCACCTCCTGGGCAACATCCACACGCACCTGGTGCACTACAAGGTGGACCTGGATGTCGCAGGTGAAGGCTCCCGACGCCCCCTGGCAGTGGGGAGGGTGCTGGGAGAGAGGCTGGACCCGCGGGGGGCTCCGGGGGCTCGGGCGCCTTGTTTCTGGAAGGGTGGCGTCACTTGGGCGTCACCTGTGCCCTGAGATGGTGATCCCCCTCCCTGGTGGCATCTCTGCAGGGTCACAACCTTCCATGGTGGGGGGATCTCCCAGCCCTGGTGACATCTGGGGGGCTCCAGCCCTCTGTGGCATCTCTGCAGGGTCCCAGCCTCCCGTGGGTGACGGCATCTGCCTGGGGTCCCAGCCCCTCGTGGTGGCATCTCTGTGGAGTCCCAGTCCCCCAGGGTGACATTTCCCGGGCCACATCCATGGCAGCATCTCCTGGCGTCTCTGTCCCCTGTGGTGGTGGTGGTGGTGTCATCTCCAAGGTGTCCGAGCCCACCATGGTGTCATCTCCAAGGTGTCCCAGCCTACCATGGTGGCATCTTCAAGGTGTCCCCAGCCCACCATGGTGGCATCTCCAAGGGGTCCCAGCCCACCATGGTGGCATCTCCAAGGTGTCCCCAGCCCACCATGATGGCTTGATTGTGGGGTCACGGTCTTCCATGGGGGTGGCATCTCAGCCCTCCATGTTGGCATCTCCACGAGGTCCCAGTCCATATCCACGGTGACCCCCCTGCAGTGTCCCATCCCATCACGGTGACACCCCTGCAGTGTCCCACCAGGGTGACACCCCTGCAGTGTCCCACCCCTCCAGGGTGACACCCCTGCAGTGTCCCATCCCTCCAGGGTGACACCCCTGCAGTGTCCCACCATGGTGACACCCCTGCAGTGTCCCATCCCACCACGGTGACACCCCTGCAGTGTCCCACCCCACCATGGTGACACCCCTGCAGTGTCCCACCCCACCACGGTGACACCCTTGCAGTGTCCCACCCCTCCAGGGTGACACCCCTGCAGTGTCCCACCATGGTGACACCCCTGCAGTGTCCCACCCTCACCCTGGAGTGGGGCTGCGCCACCGCGTCCCCTCCACCGACGCGCGGTCCCCGCAGGCTCCGGGAACAGCTTCGAGACGATGGACATCCGCTTCGAGAACATCTCCAACCCCTGGAGCGCGGGGGCGCGCGTGGTGCAGCCCCGGCTGCACCGGGAGCCGCGGCGGCGGGAGCGCGAGGCCGCGCTGCCGCTGCACCGGCCCGCGCCGCGCTACCTGCTCTTCTCCAACCCGCGCCGGCGGAACCGCTGGGGCCACCGCCGCACCTTCCGCCTGCAGCTCAGCTCGCACGCCGGGCCCGTGCTGCCCCGCGGCTGGCGGGAGGAGCGCGGCGTCACCTGGGCCAGGTGCGCACCGGGGCTGCCGGCGCGGGGGACGGGGCTGCGCGGGGACCCCGGCGTCACCGGGGTGTCACCTGCGCGAGCACGCCGTCCTGGGGTGGCACCTCTCCCTGCGGGCACCTCCCCGTGCTGCCCTGGGGCTGGAGTCGAGCCTTGGGAGCCGGGGAACCTCCAGAGCTGGGAGCTCCGCTGGAGCTGCGGAAACCCCTCGGGAGCAGCCCTTGGGAGTTTGGGGCACCTCGGGGCTGAGGGGGCTGTTGGAGCTCGGGAACCCCCTTGGGAATTCAGGACACCCCGGGGTTGAGGGGGCTGTTGGAGTTTGGGAACCCCTTTGGGAGTTTGGGACACCTGAGGCTGAGGGGGCTGTCGGAGCTGGGGAACCCCTTTGGGAATTCGGGACACCCCGGGCTGAGGGGGCTGTTGGAGCTGGGGAACCCCCTTGGGAATTCGGGACACCCCGGGCTGAGGGGGCTGTTGGAGCTTGGGAACCCCTTTGGGAATTCGGGACACCCAGGGCTGAGGGGGCTGTTGGAGCTTGGGAACCCCTTTGGGAATTCGGGACACCCAGGGCTGAGGGGGCTGTTGGAGGCTGGGAATCCCCTTGGGAATTCGGGACACCTGAGGCTGAGGGGGCTGTTGGAGCTGGGGAACCCCCTTGGGAATTCAGGACACCCCGGGGCTGAGGGGGCTGTTGGAGGCTGGGAACCTCCTTGGGAATTCAGGACACCCCGGGGCTGAGGGGGCTGTTGGAGGCTGGGAACCTCCTTGGGAATTCGGGACAGCCAGGGCTGAGGGGGCTGTCAGAGCTGGGGAACCCCTGGAAGCTGAAGAGTCTCCAGGAGCTGCGAAAGACCTTGGGAGATGAGGAAGCCCTGGAAATGGGGACCCCCTCAAGATCTGGGGATCCTCCAGGGCTGGGAAATCCCTCAGGAGCTGCGGAGTCCCTCAGGGGACCTGGGGAATCCCCCTGGACTTGGGGAACCCCTCAGGAGCTGAGGAGCGCACAAAGCTGGGGACCCCCGTGCCCCTCGCCAGCCCTGCGTCCCCTGTGGGTGGCACAGGTGGGGGACCAGGGCAGGGGCGGGACAGGAGCTCCGCAGCCCCGGGCTGAGCCCACCCCTCACCTGCGGCAGGTACCACCTGGCCGTGACGCGGCGCCACGAGAACGAGCCGAGCAGCAGCAGCATCTACACCCAGAACAACCCCTGGGACCCGCCCGTCACCTTCGAGAGCTTCATCCGCGACAACGAGACCATCGAGGACCAGGTGACACGCGGGGGGACCCTGGGCACGCGGGCTGGTGCCCGCTGGGGGGTTCCATCCCCAGACCGGGGCCATCTCTGGGGGCTCCCCAGCTCCCAGGGTCACCCCAGCTCCCATGGGGGGGTCCACGGTGCCACTGACACCGCGGCGTGTCCCCCAGGACCTGGTGGCCTGGGTGACCGTGGGCTTCCTGCACGTGCCCCACGCCGAGGACATCCCCAACACGGCCACCCCCGGCAACGCCGTCGGCTTCTTCCTGCGCCCCTTCAACTTCTTCAGCGAGGACCCGTCGGTGGCGTCGCGGGCGCCGGTGATCGTGCGGCCCCTGGACCCCCCCGCCTGCTCCCGCCTGCAGATCCAGCGCTGGACCCCGGCCAGCCCCGGGCCCTGCGTGCACCCCGAGCCCTTCAGCTACAACGGCACCTCCCGCCCGGTGTGACGGCGCGGGGACGGGGACACCGGCCACGGGACAGGGGCAGCACGGCCGGTGCCACCTCCCCGGCCCCGGCACCACGGGGACCCTGCGCCACCGCGGCGTGGGACATGGCACACGGTGCCACACGGTGCCACACGGTGCCACACGGTGCCACACGCTGCCACGGGCCAGGCCCGGCACGGCAGTGTCACCTCCTCTGAGCCCGGCACCGTGTGGCACCCCAGTGGCGCTGCAGTGTGGGATGTGTCACGCTGTGCCACCTGTCAGGCTCAGTAAAGGCCATGCCAACCCTCCCACCGCCATGTGGGTCACTGGTGCCACCAGGACACCGGCTGTGCGACACTGCACAGTGTCACACAGTGTCACACAGTGCCAGGGGCCAGTAAAGGCAATGTCACCTCCTCTGTTGGCACCGGCACCACAAGGACTCTGGTGCCACCAGGACACCGTGGCACGGCTCACGTCACATTGCGACACATGGTACCCTCCATCGGGCTCAGTAAAGGTGATGCCACCCCTTGTGCCACCACACGGGACCCCAGTGTGACAGGGACACCACGGTGTGCGACATGTGCCATGATGCCGTGTGCTGGGCCCAGTAAAGGTGATGTCACCTCCTCTGTCCCCGTGTCTCTGCCAGTGCTGTGGCCACCAGGATGCCCCAAACGTCTAATCGCGGTGACACCCGAGGCCATTGTCCCTCCGCCCAGCTCCCAGGAGGTGACACACAGAGCCGGGGGTCTCTGTCTGGTTTATTGGGGGCACCTACGCGGGGTGACATGCAGGGGTGACACGGGACAAACACAGCACACACTACAGGGCGGCCGGGCAGCGCAGCCCCTGAGCCCTGCGTCCCCTCCCTGGGCGGGGTGACACTGCCGTGTGTCCCCTCCCCGTGCAGGGGTGACACTGCCGTGTGTCCCCTCCCCGTGCAGGGGTGACACTGCCGTGTGTCCCCTCACTGTGCGGGGGTGACACTGCCGTGTGTCCCCTCCCCGTGCAGGGGTGACACTGCCGTGTGTCCCCTCCCCGTGCAGGGGTGACACTGCCGTGTGTCCCCTCACTGTGCAGGGGTGACACTGCCGTGTGTCCCCTCACTGTGCGGGATGACACTGCCGGGTGTCACTCGGCTGTGCAGGGGTGACACTGCCGTGTGTCCCCTCGCCGTGCAGGGGTGACACTGCCGTGTGTCCCCTCACTGTGCGGGATGACACTGCCGGGTGTCACTCGGCTGTGCAGGGGTGACACTGCCGTGTGTCCCCTCCCTGGGCGGGGTGACACTGCCGGGTGTCCCCTCACTGTGCGGGATGACACTGCCGGGTGTCACTCGGCTGTGCAGGGGTGACACTGCCGTGTGTCCCCTCCCTGGGCGGGGTGACACTGCCGGGTGTCACTCGGCTGTGCAGGGGTGACACTGCCGGGTGTCACTCGGCTGTGCAGGGGTGACACTGCCGTGTGTCCCCTCACTGTGCAGGGGGTGATACTGCCGGGTGTCCCCTCACTGTGCAGGGGTGACACTGCCGGGTGTCACTTGGCTGTGCAGGGGTGACACTGCCGTGTGTCCCCTCCCTGGGCGGGGTGACACTGCCGTGTGTCCCCTCCCTGGGCGGGGTGACACTGCCGTGTGTCCCCTCCCTGGGCGGGGTGACACTGCCGTGTGTCACTCGGCTGTGCAGGGGTGACACTGCCGTGTGTCACTCGGCTGTGTCTCTGTCACTCGGCTGTGCAGGGGGGCTCGGGGACGCGCGGCCCAGCCGGTTGGGGTGGGGGGCACACGGAGGGTCCCGACCCTCCCTCAGCCGGGCCGTCCCTGGGGACACGGGGGACACACACGGACCCACCGGGGGACACGGCGGGGACACACACACACACACACACACACACACACACACACAGACGGGGGGGCAACACGCGTGTCCCAGCGCAGCGGGACCCCCCGACACACGCGTGACGTCCTGGGGACAGGACCCGGGGACACACCTGTGCACACCTGTGCACACACACACCTGGGCACACCTGTGCACACACACACCTGGGCACCCCCCCGCCGCCCGGGGCTCGGGGAGCAGCACGACGAGGAGGAGGAGGAGGAGGAGGAAGAGCAGCACAGTCTGACAGCCCGGGGCGGGGCCCCGGGATGAGGCGGGGGAACGGGGGGCCCCGGGGGCCCCGAGCTCCCCCGCGGCACCGAGGGCAGTGTCCGTGGGGCCGCAGCCCCGGGAGGGCTCCGGGGACCCCAGGGCTGGGGGCTCTGTGTCCCCCCATTCCGGGCTCAGGGGTCCCAGGGCTCTGCATGTCCCACGGCCTGGGCTCGGGGGGGTCCCACATGCTGGGGACGGGGGTCCTGCGGCGCCGGGGGTCCCACGTTCCGGGGCTGGGATCCCGTGACTCCGGGGGTCCCGGGTGGCGGCGCCCAGGGCTGAGGGCCGAGGGCTCCGGGGCTCCCACTCTCCGGGGTCGGGGGTCCCCCGTCCTGGGCTCCGGGGGTCCCGTGTCTCGCGCTCTGAGGACTCCAGGGGTCCCCCGTGCTGGGCTCCGGGGGTCCCGCGTTCCGGGGTCGGGGGTCCCGCGTTCCGGGGGTCCCGCCGCGCCCCGGCGCTCCCATTAGCTGCCGGGGTCGGAGCAGTGTCTCTGCAGCGGGGGGGTCCCCGGGGGGGTCCCCGCGGGCGGGGGCAGCGCCCCGGGCAGGGAGCGGCGCCGCGGCGGGGGCGGCTCCAGCAGCAGCACCACGTCCGGGGGGTCCGGGGCGCGCGGGGGGCGCGGGACCTGCGGAACGGGGCGGGGGGTCAGGGTGGGGGGGGGGGGGGCTCGGGGTGCCCCCCCCCCCCACTACCGGCACCCCCCGGGGCCAGGGGGACACGGCGGGGCACAGGAGGGCGGGGGCTCGGGGGAGACCCCAACCCACGATGCACAGCGAGACAAAGTGGTGCCCCCCAAACCAGGCAGACCCAGTCCAGGGGGCCCGGGGGAGACCCCAACCCACGGTGCACAGCACGACAAAGTGGGGCCCCCCCAAACCAGGCACACCCAGTCCAGGGGGCCCGGGGGAGACCCCAGCCCACCATGGACAGCGAGACAAAGTGGTGCCCCCCAAACCAGGCACACCCCGGCCTGGGGGGCTCTGGGGTGACCCCAGCCCCCAGAGTCGGACAGTGGAACCCCCCCGGCCCAGGCGCCCTCGGTGCCTCACCTGAGCGAGCGGGCGGATGGGGGTGATGGGCAGGGTGGGGGGCAGCGGCCCCGGGGGCGGCTGGTGCGGGGAGGTCACGGCGCTGTAGGCGGGGGGCACCAGCACCTGGCGCTGCAGCAGGTGCACGATGGAGGAGATGTCCGAGCTCAGCCGGGACTCCAGCCTGCGGGGCAGCCGCGGCATCAGACGGGAGACCCCCGGCCCATCCCGCCCTCCAGGACCCCCGGTACCCCCGGCCCACCCTGCCCCTGCCCCAGGACCCCCGGCACCCCCGGCCCACCCTGCCCCTGCCCCAGCACCCCCGGCCCATCCCGCCCTCCAGGACCCCCGGTACCCCCGGCCCACCCTGCCCCTGCCCCAGGACCCCCGGCCCACCCTCCCCCTGCCCCCGGGACCCCCAGCACTGCCCCTGTCCCCCCCATCTCTCAGGGGGCTCGGGGGGCTCAGCTTGGCCTGGGGGTCCCCCCTCCCTTCTTGTCCCGCTCAGGGTTCTCCAGACCCCTTTGGCAATGGGGGGGCTCCCAGGGGGTCCCGGTGGCCGAGGCCCCCCCCGGGTCCCAGCCGCCCCCCCGGTTTACCTGTTGAGCTGTTTTTGGAGCAGATCCAAGCGGGATTCCAGGTCGGAGCGCTGGCGGCGGGTCAGGGTCGGGGGGGGGTTTGGGGGGGGCGCCGTGGGAACAGCGGGGGAGCTCCTGGTACTGGCGGCCCCGGGTGTCACCCCAAAAGCTGAAGATGTTGGAGACCCCCGAGAAGGCGCCTGGAACAGGAGCGGGGCGAACGGGTTTGGGGGGCTGGGGGACGAGGGGGGAGGTTTGGGGGATCCAGGGGCCTGGGGGAGGGGTGGGGAGGGGGGGCTGGGGCTTTTGGGGGGGCTCCGCAGCCTTAAACGGGGACGGGAAGATTGGGACCCCCCTGCCCAACCAGAGACCCCCATCCCCACCTGAGGGGGCGCAGGGGCAGCTGGGGGGAGGGCTGAGAATGGGGGGGGTTCAAGGTTTGGGGGGCAGCTCTGGAACGCTGAGTGAGGAGAGCAGGAGAGGGGAACCCCCACCCCACCCCAACCTTCACCCGGAGGGCCCCAGGGGCGCGGGGGCAGGGTGAGAGGGGGTCAGGGGCCGGGTGTGCTGCGGTTCTGGGGGGTCTGCAGGACCCGAGCGGGAAGGGAAGCAGTGGGGGACTCCCCAAGCGCAGCCGAGGGGGCGCAGGGGACGGGGCTGGGGCAGCGCCGGGGTTTGGGGTGCCCCCGAGCCCCGAGCGAGGCGGGGCCGCCCCGAGCCCCGGCGCACCTTGCAGGGGGTTGCACATGTCGCCGCGCTCCCGCTCCTCGGGCTCGGGGGGCGCCGGGGGGGCGCTGCGGAACGGGGACAGCGCGGTGGCCCCGGCGGGGGGCGCGGGGGGCTCCTCCTCGTCGCTGGAGCCGCAGCTGGACGGGCTGGGCGGGTCCCACTCGGCCGGGCCGCGGGGCGCTCCGGGCGCTTGGCCGCCCCCGCCGTCCGCCCGCAGCGCCCGGGACTCGCCGGGGCTGGCGGCGTCTGCGGGCACAGAGCGGGCTCAGGGCCGCGCCGCGACACCCTGGGGGCACCCCGGGGGTCCCGGCCCCCCCCCCCCGAGCCGCACCTTTCTCGGGGCGCCGGCGGAAGGAGAGCTTGCGGCGCCGCAGCCGGGAGAAGCCCCCGTCCAGCTCGTCGCTGCCCGGGGAGCCGGGGATCATGTTGGTCTGCGGGGGCACGGGGGGCACCGTCGGGGGCTGCGGACCCTCCCCGAGCTCAGGAGCCCCGAGCTCCCCGCCCCTGACAGTTTGCTCAGCGCCCCCTCCCTTGCTCAGGATCCCCCACCCGAAACTGCACAGAATCCCCCGAGCTCAGGACCCCCAACCCGCTCAGGACCCCCAACCTGTTCCGGACCCCAGACCCGCTCAGGACCCCCAGCCCGCTCAGGATCCCCAGCCTGTTCCGGACCCCCAGCCCGCTCAGGACCCCCAACCTGTTCCGGACCCCAGACCCGCTCAGGACCCCCAACCCGCTCAGGACCCCCAACCTGTTCCGGACCCCCAGCCCGCTCAGGACCCCAAACCCGCTCAGGACCCCCAACCTGCTCAGGACCCCAAACCCGCTCAGGACCCCCAACCCGCTCAGGACCCCAAACCTGTTCCGAACCCCCAGCCTGCTCAGGACCCCCAACCCGCTCAGGACCCCCAGCCCGCTCAGGACCCCCAACCCGCTCAGGACCCCCAGCCTGCTCAGGACCCCCAGCCCGCTCAGGACCCCCAGACCCGCTCAGGACCCCCAGCCCGCTCAGGACCCTCAGCCTCTCTCGGGGCTCTCCCGCTCACTCAGAACCCCCCAAGACCCCTCGAAACCCCCCAACAACCTGCTCCGAACTCCCCCAACTCCCCCAAGACCCTCAGTTTGTTCAGGACCCTCCAAACCGGTCAGGACCCCCCTCAGCTTGCTGGGGACCCCCTTATTGTTCCAGGACCCCTCCGTTTCACTTGGACCCCCCCGGCTTCCCCGGACCCCCGTGTTTCGGCGCCCCCCTCACGTCGCGCAGGTTGAAGGTGATCTCGAGGGTGCCCCAGAAGCGGTCGGAGAACTCGGGGTACATGTCGAGCACCTCGAGCAGGTCCTCGCGCAGGATCTTGTGCAGGTCGCAGTAGGTGAGAGCCCGCACGTCCGCCCGCGACTTCCCGGGCCGCGCGTGCAGGTGCAGCGGCTCCCCGAAGGTGTCGTTCTTACCTGGGGGGCACGGGACACCGGGGCTCGGCACGGGGGGACCGGGGCTCGGCACGGGGGGACCGGGGCTCGGCACGGGGGGACCGGGGCTCAGCACGGGGGGACCGGGGCTCGGCACGGGGACACCGGGGCTCGGCACGGCCCCCGGCACCCTCGGCGCCCCCAGGTGTCCTCCTGACCTGGGGGGGACACCCAGGGGGGACTGAGGGGTCACCCCCGGGCACCCGGCTGTGAGCGGGGCTGGGGGGATCCCAAAGCGGTGACCCCAAAACTGAGGGGATCCCAAAGGGGTGACCCCAAATCTGGGGGGATCCGGGAGGGGCAGGAGTCACTCGGCGTGCCTGGGAGCCAGGGGGTCACCGGGGGGACACTCAGGCTGTGCACAGGACTGGGGGGCCCCGGGGGGCAGGGGGGTTCCCAATAGGTGGGGTCAGTCTGGGCTTTGGGGGTCCCCAGGAAGGGGGGTCCCCAATAGGGGGGGTCACTCTGGGCTTTGGGGGTCCCCAGGAAGGGGGGTCCCCAATAGGTGGGGTCAGTCCGGGCTTTGGGGGTCCCCAATGGGGGGGGTCAGTCTGGGCTTTGGGGGTTCCCAATAAGGGGGGTCAGTCTGGGCTTTGGGGGTCCCCAGGAGGGGGGGGTCACTCTGGGCTTTGGGGGTCCCCAGGAAGGGGGGTCCCCAATAGGGGGGGTCAGTCTGGGCTTTGGGGGTCCCAATAGGGGGGGTCACTCTGGGCTTTGGGGGTCCCCAGGAAGGGGGGTCCCCAATAGGTGGGGTCAGTCCGGGCTTTGGGGGTTCCCAATAAGGGGGGTCAGTCTGGGCTTTGGGGGGTCCCCAATAGGGGGGGTCACTCTGGGCTTTGGGGGTCCCCAATAGGGGGGGTCAGTCTGGGCTTTGGGGGTCCCCAATAGGGGGGGTCAGTCTGGGCTTTGGGGGTCCCCAATAGGTGGGGTCAGTCCGGGCTTTGGGGGTCCCCAATGGGGGGGGGTCAGTCTGGGCTTTGGGGGTTCCCAATAGGGGGGGTCAGTCTGGGCTTTGGGGGGTCCCCAATAGGGGGGGTCACTCTGGGCTTTGGGGGTCCCCAGGAAGGGGGGTCCCCAATAGGGGGGGGTCAGTCTGGCCTTTCCCCAGCACCGGGGTGTCCCGGGATGGGGGATCCCTGGCGAGGCCGGTCTGGTGCCACCCGAGGAGCCTCCAGGAGAGGGGCTGTCACCCTGGGGGCACCCAGCACCCCCGAAGGCAGCGGCTGCTGCCCCGCGGGGCACCGCGGGACCCCCGGGGGGCTCACCCAGGATGGCGACCACGACGTCGCCGCGCAGGATCTCGATGGAGCCGCGGGAGATGAAGTAGAGCGCGGTGAGCACGTCGCCGGCGTGCACCAGCGTGTCCCCGGGCGGGGCGTGCGTGGTCTTGAACTTCATGGCGAGCGCCCTTAGGCAGCCCTTGGTGGCGCCGCGGAACGGGGCGCAGTTCTGCAGCAGGCTGCGGTTCAGGTGCAGGCAGATGTCGGCCTGCAGGCACTCGGGGAAGCCCTTCAGCACCTGCGGGGGAACGGCCGTCACGGCGGGCACGGGGGCTGGGGGTCCCGGGGCTCGGGGGCAGCTCTCAGGGCTCCCGGAGGGTCTCGATGCGGTCACGCCGATGCCGCTGGTGCAGGAGCAGGCGGGCTGCAAAAGGGACTGAGGGTCGCGGGGTTTGGGGGTCCCACGGGGGTTCTGGGGGTTTCTCGGGGGGTCACATCATGGTCTCGCCGATGCCGCTGGTGCAGGAGCAGGCGGGCTGGAAATGCTCCCTGAGGAGCGGGGCTGAGAGCCAGGGGCGGTTTGGGGGTCCCGTGGGGGTTTTGGGGGTTTTTGGGGGGGTCTCACCGTGTTCATGTCGATGCCGTTGGTGCAGGACCAGGCATGCTGGAAGCACTCCCCGAGGAGGGGCGCTGAGGGCTGGGGTCTCCCATGGGGTTTTGGAGTGGTTTTCGGGTGTTTCTGGGGTTTCTGGGTTGTCACTGCGCTCATGTCAATGCCGTTGGTGTAGGACCAGGCGTGCTGGAAGAGGGGCTGACGGCCAAGGGAGTTTGGGGTGTTTTGGGGTGGTTTTGGGTCTCACTGTGTTCATGTCGATGCCGTTGGTGCAGGACCAGGCATGCTGGAAGCACTCCCTGAGGAGGGGGACTGAGGGTCATGAGGATTTAGGTGTCCCAGGGGCTTTGGGGTGTTTTTGGGGTTTCTCAGGGGTCTCACTGCATTCATGTTGATGCCATTGGTGTAGGACCAGGCGTGCTGGAAGAGGGGCTGAGGGCCGGGGGGTTTGGGGGGTCCCAGGGGGTTTGGGGTGTTTTGGGGTGTTTCTGGCTTTCTCGGGGGTCTCACCGCGTTCATGTCGATGCCGTTGGTGTAGGACCAGGCGTGCTGGAAGTACTCCTCGAGGCGCTGGCGCAGCGGGTTGGGGATCTGGTGGAAGCGGATGAACTCGCGCACGCGCAGCATCTGCGTGTGGTAGCGCGCCGTGCCCGAGTACAGCCGCTGGATGATGGCCGACACGTTCCCGAAGATGCTGGCATACATCAGCGCTGGGGGGGCAGCGTCAGGATGGCACCCGTGGGCCCCCCAGACCCCCACTGCCACCCCCTGGCCCGGCTGCAGGGTCCCCGTGTCCCCAAGCACGAGCACCGGGTGGTGGCCGAGGTGCTCCCGAGGATGCTGCCCTGCATCGGTGCTGGGGGGACATGTCGGGGGGCTCTGCACCCCAAACCCCCCCAAACCTCCCCAAACCCCCACTGCTGCCAGGGCTGTAGTGTGGGGTACCCATCATCACGGAGGGTGCCCATTGTCATGGGGTCCCCACTGTCACAGGGGGTGACCGTCACCACACAGTGCCCTTTGTCACAGGGGTCCCATCAGCACAGGGGTGTCCCCATCACCACACAGTGCCCTTTGTCACAGGGGTCCCATCAGCACAGGAGTGTCCCCATCACCACAGGGGTGTCCCCATCACCACACAGTGCCCATTGTCACAGGGGTCCCATCAGCACAGGGGTGTCCCCATCACCTTGGGATCGTCCCCATCACCACAGAGTGCCCATTGTCACAGGGGTCCCATCACCATGGGAGTGTCCCCATCAGCACAGGGGTGTCCCCATCACCACAGGAGCATTCCCATCACCACACAGTGCCTTGTGTCACAGGGGTCCCATCAGCAGAGGAGATCCCATCACCACGGGAGTGTCCCCATCACCATGGGAGTGTCCCCATCACCACAGAGTGCCCATTGTCACAGGGGTCCCATCACCACAGGAGTGTCCCCATCACCACAGAGTGCCCTTTGTCACAGGGGTCCCATCATCATGGGAGTGTCCCCATCAGCACAGGAGCATTCCCGTCACCACACAGCGCCTTGTGTCACAGGGGTCCCATCAGCAGAGGAGATCCCATCACCACGGGAGTGTCCCCATCACCACAGAGTGCCCGTTGCCACAGCAGTCCCCGTCACCACACGGGTTCCCGCTGTCACCACACCCCATAATTGCGAGGGTCCCCACTGTCATTGAGGTCCCCATGGTCATGGAGGGGCGTCATCGTCAGTGCCAAGAGTCATCCAGGGAATTCTCAGATGCCTGAGCCCTCCCGTCCCCCAGCACTGCCAAGGCCATCACTGACCATGTCCCCAGGTGCCACATCCACACAGATTTAAATCCCTCCAGTGATGGGGACTCCACCCCTGCCCTGGGCAGCTGTGCCAGGGCTGGACAGCCCCTTTCCAGGAAAGAATTGTTCCCAATATCCACCCTGAGGCTGCCCTGGCCCAGCCTGAGGCCGTTCCCTCTGCTCCTGTCCCTGTTCCCTGCGAGCAGATCCCAAATCCCCCCGGCTGTGCCCTCCTGTCAATAACTGTGCAGAGCCACAAGGGCCCCCTGAGCCCCCTTTTCTCCAGGCTGAGCCCCTTCCCAGCTCCCTCAGGGATTCTCCAGCCCCTTCCCAGCTCCCTCAGGGATTCTGCAGCCCCTTCCCAGCCCCCTCAGGGATTCTGCAGCCCCTTCCCAGCTCCCTCAGGGATTCTCCAGCCCCTTCCCAGCTCCCTCAGGGATTCTGCAGCCCCTTCCCAGCTCCCTCAGGGATTCTCCAGCCCCTTCCCAGCTCCCTCAGGGATTCTGCAGCCCCTTCCCAGCTCCCTCAGGGATTCTCCAGTCCCTCCCAGCTCCCTCAGGGATTCTGCAGCCCCTTCCCAGCTCCCTCAGGGATTCTCCAGCCCCTTCCCAGCTCCCTCAGGGATTCTCCAGCCCCTTCCCAGCTCCATTCCCTGGACTCTCTGCAGCCCCTCCAGGGCTCTCCTGCTGGAGGGGCCCAGAGCTGCCCCCAGGATTCCAGGGGGTCCCTCAGCAGGGCCAGCACAGGGGACAGTCCCTGTCCTGGGCTGTGCCCACCTGGGCAGCCCTGGGCCCCTGTCCAGCCACTGCCACCAGCCCCTGTGCCCAGCCTGGAGGTTCCATGGGGCTGGTGTGACCCACAGGCTGGTGTTTCCCACAGGTGTCCCCAGCCCACGGATCTCTGCAGAGGCTCCTGTCCCCCAGCAGAGCCCCCTGTGTCACCTGAGGACAGGCAGGCCACGAGGGGCCCTGGTCCCCAGAGCGTCAGTGAGGGTGTCAAACAGGGACAGCCCCGAAACTGAGCCTGGGGGTGCTCCTACAGCCCCCCGTGTGTGGGTGCAGGTACAGTGTCACACACAGGTGTGGGGATACACACAGCTCTGCACACTCACAGGTGTGGGGATACACACACAGAGCTCTGCACACTCACAGGTGTGGGGATACACACACACTGCTCTGCACACTCACAGGTGTGGGGATACACACACAGAGCTCTGCACACTCACAGGTGTGGGGATACACACACACTGCTCTGCACACTCACAGGTGTGGGGATACACACACAGAGCTCTGCACACTCACAGGTGTGGGGATACACACACACAGCTCTGCACACTCACAGGTGTGAGGATACACACACACTGCTCTGCACACTCACAGGTGTGGGGATACACACACACAGCTCTGCACACTCACAGGTGTGAGGATACACACACACTGCTCTGCACACTCACAGTGTGGGGATACACACACACAGCTCTGCACACTCACAGGGGTGAGGTCACACTCACAGGTGTGAGGATACACACACACAGCTCTGCACACTCACAGGGGTGAGGATACACACACACAGCTCTGCACACTCACAGGTGTGAGGTCACACTCACAGGTGTGAGGATACACACACACAGCTCTGCACACTCACAGGGGTGAGGTCACACTCACAGGGGTGGGGATACACACAGAGCTCTGCACACTCACAGGTGTGGGGATACACACACACAGCTCTGCACACTCAGAGGTGTGAGGATACACACACACAGCTCTGCACACTCAGAGGTGTGAGGATACACACACACAGCTCTGCACACTCACAGGTGTGGGGATACACACACACAGCTCTGCACACTCACAGGTGTGAGGTCACGCTCACAGGTGTGGGGATACACACACAGAGCTCTGCACACTCACAGGGGTGAGGTCACGCTCACAGGTGCTGTCACACCCCATGGCCACTCACATCCCATCAGCCCGATGCAGACAGAGAGGATCTCCTGGAGATGGTGCTGGGGATGTGTTGCCAAGGCCCCCGGGGCTCTCACACACACCTGGCTGCACACACAGCTGCTCACACACACACAGGTGTGCAGCACACCCTCCCACAGCTCTGACACACACACAGGTGCTCTCACACCCCCAGGTGTGCAGCACACACTCACACACCCCGGGGCACTCAGACACACCTGGCTGCACACACAGGTGCCCCTGCACACCCAGGTGTGCAGCACACACACAGCTCTCACACCCCCAGGTGTGCAGCACACACACAGCTCTGACACACACACGGGTGCCCATGCACACACAGCTCTCACACACACGGGTGTGCAGCACACACACTCACACAGCTCTCACACACACAGGTGCTCACACACACACACAGGTGTGCAGCACACACTCACACAGCTCGCACACACACGGGTGTGCAGCACACACAGCTCTGACACACACACGGGTGCCCATGCACACACAGGTGCTCACACACCCAGGTGTGCAGCACACACACACACAGCTCTCACACTCACAGGTGTGCAGCACACACACAGCTCTGACACACACACAGGTGCCCATGCACACACAGCTCTCACACACACAGGTGCTCACACACACTCACACAGCTCTCACACACCCAGGTGTGCAGCACACACACACACAGCTCTCACACACACAGGTGCTCACACACACTCACACAGCTCTCACACATCCAGGTGTGCAGCACACACACACAGAGCTCTCACACACCCAGGTGTGCAGCACACACACTCACACAGCTCTCACACACAGATGTGCAGCACACACACAGCTCTCACACACCCAGGTGCTCACACACACTCACACAGCTCTCACACACACAGGTGTGCAGCACACACTCACACACATCTCTCACACCCCCAGGTGTGCAGCACACACACTCACACAGCTCTCACACACACAGATGTGCAGCACACACACTCACACAGCTCTCACACACACAGGTGCTCACACACACTCACACAGCTCTCACACACACACTCACACCCCCGGGCACTCACATCCGATGAGCATGACGCAGATGGAGAAGATCTTCTCGGAGTTGGTGTTGGGGGACACGTTGCCGAAGCCCACGCTGGTGAGGCTGCTGAAGGTGAAGTAGAGCGCCGTGACGTACTTGTCCTTGATGGAGGGCCCGAAGCTGCCGTTCAGGGGCTTGCCGATCTGCTGGCCCAGCGCGTGCAGCCAGCCCGTGCGCTGCCCCTCCACGTTGCCGATGGCGTACCAGATGCAGGCCAGCCAGTGCGCGATCAGCGCGAAGGTGCACATCAGCAGGAACAGCACGGCCGCGCCGTACTCCGAGTAGCGGTCCAGCTTCCGCGCCACCCGCACCAGCCGCAGCAGCCGCGCCGTCTTCAGCAGCCCGATCAGCGTCGTGGTCTGGGAACGGCAGGGAAAGGGTTACAGGGGTGGGGACACCCCCGGAAACCAGAGAGGGCTGAGGTTCCATCCTCTCTCCCCACATCAGCAGCCTCATGAGCGTTGTGGTCTGGGGAACGGCAGGGAAAGGGTTACAGGGGATGGGGACACTCTGGGGACACACAGAGGGGAGAGGGGCGTTCCATCCTCTCTCCCCACATCAGAAGCCCGATCAGTGTCGTGGTCTGGGGAGCGGCCGGGAAAGGGTTACAGGGATGGGGATACCCCAGGAAACCACAGAACAGAGAGGGGGGCTCCATCCTCTCTCCCCTCAATGAGCGTCGTGGTCTGGGGAGCAGCAGGGAAAGGGTTACAGGGGGTGGGGACACCCCCGGAAACCAGAGAGGGCTGAGGTTCCATCCTCTCTCCCCACATCAGCAGCCTCATGAGCGTTGTGGTCTGGGGACGGCACGGAAAGGGTTACAGGGGTGGGGATACCCCGGGGACCCACAGAGTGGTGAGGAGGGTTCCAGGCTTTCTCCCCACATCAGCAGCCCCATCAGTGTCGTGATCTGGGGAGCGGCAGGGAAAGGGTTACAGGGGTGGGGATACCCTGGGGACACACAGAGGGGAGAGGGGGGCTCCATCCTCTCTCCCCTCAATGAGTGTCGTGGTCTGGGAACGGCAGGGAAAGGGTTACAGGGGGTTGGGGATACCCCAGGGACCCCCAGAGGGGTGGGGTTCCATGCTCTCTCCCCCATCAGCAGCCCCAGCAGTGTCACTGTCTGGGGACAGGAGAAAGGGGAGGGGGTGACAGTGAAGAGACACCCCCAGAACCCCAAAAGGGTGGGGGGCCCTGCCCCAAGCCGGGCACCTCCATTCTGGGGGGCTCCCCCTGGCCCGGGTGCCCCCCAGGCTGAAGTGTCTGGGGAGGGAGGAAAGGGAGCTCAGCAGAGCCAGAGAGCCCCACAGACCCCTGGTGGGGCAGAGGGGGCATCAGCCCCTGTCCCCCCTCCCCACAGCAGCCCCAGGTGTCCCCTCCCCACAGCAGCTCCAGGTGTCCCTGCTGTCCCACCCACAGCAAAGGGGGCTGGGCAGGGGGTTCAGGGGGATCTGGGCAGGAGATTTGGGGTGGTCTCGGCAGGAGGATCAGGGGGGTCTGGGCAGGAGATTTGGGGGGGTCTGGGCAGGAGATTTGGGGGGGTCTGGGCAGGAGGATCGGGGGGTCTGGGCAGGAGGTTCAGGGGGGTCTGGGAAGGGGGTTCACTGGGGTCTGGGCAGGAGGATCAGGGGGTTCTGGGCAGGAGTTTCAGGGGGGTCTGGGCAGGAGATTTGGGGTGGTCGGGGCAGGAGGATCAGGGGGGTCTGGGCAGGAGGTTCAGGGGGGTCTGGGCAGGAGATTTGGGGGGTCTGGACACGGGGTTCAGCAGGATCTGGACAGGGGGTTCAGCAGGATCTGGGCAGGAGGTTCAGGGGGGTCACCAGGGGCACTGTGGTGTCCTGGCCTGGCGGTGCATGCGGGACCCCCAGGCACTCCCCACAGGAGGACCCAGCCCCCAGGAACATCCACCCCAGCACTGGGGGCACGGGTGGGACCCCCAGACACGGCGCAGACCCCCAGAGCAGCTGTGCCCAGGCAGCAGGCCTGGCACCCCGTGTCCCCGCGTCCCCGCGTCCCCCGTCACCTCCTCGGAGCCGGAGCCGAAGATGAGCAGGTCGAAGGGGATGGCGGCCACCATGTCGATGAGGAACCAGCCCTTGAAGTAGTGGATGGCGATCTTGGCGGGGTGGCTGACCACCTCCTCGTTGGAGTTGACGTAGGTGGTGCGGAAGTTGATGAGGATGTCGATGATGAACATGATGTCCACGATGAGGTCCACCACGTTGAGCGGGCTGCACGAGTAGCCGCAGTGGTGGCGCTGCGCCTCCTCCGAGTCGCTGAGCAGGAAGGCGGCCGAGTAGGGCGTGAAGATGGCCGTGTAGATGACCAGCAGCAGGATCAGCCAGTCCCACACGGCCTTGAAGGGGCTGTAGTGCAGGATGGTCCAGCGGTGGATGCGCGGCGCCTGCAGCTTGTACTCGGGGAGCACATCGGCGCCCAGGGACAGCACCTGGGGCACGGGGACACGGGGCTCAGCCTGCACCCCAGCACCCCACAGCACCCCACAGCACCCCCACAGCACCCCACAGCACCCCACAGCATCCTGCAGCACCCCACAGCACCCCAACACCTCACAGCACCCCAACACCCCACAGCACCCCACAGCACCCTGCCCCTGCGACCCCAACCAGGGCAGTGCCTGGGCCATGGTGGGTCAGGGTGGGCCTTGGCCAGGGTGGGTCAGGGCTGGACCCAGGGGCTCTGGGGGCCTTCACCGCCCCAGCAGTGCTGTGACTCTGGGGCCAGGTGTGACCCCAACCAGGGCACGTGGGGGGCTGCAGGGGGCAGCGCTGCTGCAGGGCTCACACCCCGGCCCGGGCAGAGGTGGGCACCTGGGGCAGGAGCCTCCTGCCCAGAGCCCCCTGAACCTCCTGCCCAGACCACCTTTGCTCTGGGCGCTCATCACAGGACCTCGTGGTTTCAAAGTCCTTCCCAAAACCAACCTTCGGTGGCTCTGGGGGGGCAGGCAATGAGGGGTGCAGGGACACCACCCCGTGTGACCAGGGGCGCCGGGGGGCACAGAGGGGCACGGGTGGGACAATGCCCTCCCACAGCATAGAGCAGCCCCACAACCCCCTCCTGCCCCACAGACACCAGCAGGGCAGCTCCCACCCCTCGATGCTGCCCTGTGCCCCAGCTCTGCGCCCCCAGCCCCACCGGGGGGCACAGCCTCCCCTGGCATTCCCACCCGGAGGGCACAGACCCCTCCCCACGCGCCGGTCCCTGTGCAGAACACCCGGGGGGCACAACCCGGGGGTCCTTGTGGGGTCACCTCGGGGGTGCCTGGGGCTGCTCCACAGGGTCCGTCACCGTGCACAGCCCCACGGCGAGGGGGACAGGCGGCAGGGGGTGACCCACGGCCCCCGCCCTGTGCCCCACAGGGGTCCCAGCCCCCCTCCTGCCCCCCGGGGTGCCCCTGCCCCTCCGGGCCCAGCGTGGGGCTCCATCTGCTGCTGCACGGAGGGGATGGGTGCCATCCCCCCCCGCCCCCCATGGCCCCCCAGCCCCGAGGGGACCCTGTGGCTCTGGGGCGCCCCTGTCACGCAGAGCCAGCGCTTTATGTAAGCCCCGAACCCTCCCGAAGCACGGCCCGCGGCCCCACAGCCCCGCCAGGTCCCGGGTGGGCGCAGAGCCCCCACCCCACCCCCGCGGCACCCCCGCGCACGGCCGGGTCGGGGGCGCAGGAAGGGCCGGTTCGGTACCTGCTCCTGCTGTCCGCCGCGCCCGCTGCCATCGCGGCCGAGCCCCAGGCAGGCGCTGCAGAGCGGGACCCCGGGCATGGGGCAGGGCCCGGGGGGCGGCCCGGCCCGGGGGGGCGCGGGGGAGGCGCCCGGGAACTCCTGCAGCAGCTGCAGGAGCGCGGGCAGCATCCTGGGGGGGCGGCAGGGTCAGCCCCCGCCGGCCCGGGGCTGCCGGGGACCCCCCCGGCCCGGCCCCGCGCCCATGGCGGGCCCCGGGACCCCCGGCGGCGATGGGGACCCCCGGCGGCGATGGGGACCCCCGGTGGGGATGGGGACCCCCGGCCCGCGCGCCAGCCGCGCTCCGCCGGAGCCGACAGGAATTATTGGGGCGGAAATTTTTCCCAGGCTGCTCCGCTGCCGCCGCCACGGCCGCGGCCAGGGCTGCCCCCCCGTGCCCCCCCTGTGCCCCCCCGGCCCCCCTGCGCCCCCCGGGCCCCCCGCTCGCGGGGACAGCGCGGGGACAGCGCTGCGGCCGGGCGTGCCCTCGGGCACAAGGCACCGGGTGCGACACGGCACAGCCCCGGGGGCGCCCAGGAACCCCCCCTGCCCCCGGGGTGCGGGGACAGCGCTGCCCGTGGCACCGAGCAGCGCGTCAGGGGCCGCACCCGTGCCAGGGACACGCAGGGACACGCCAGGGATGTCCCCCAGCCGCGCGGTGCCCGCAGGCCGGGATGCGGGTCCTGTCCCAGACAGAACATGTCCCCCACTGCCACACCCCCCGGGACACAGGCCCTGTCACCTCTGTCCCCAGGGGCCACCAGCCGCGGGGACCTCGTGGGGCAGCGGGGACAGCCACGGGGCGATGGGACACGCGGGGCTGGGAACACACGGCGACACTGCTGGGGCACGCGGTGATGGCACCGGGACACGCGGTGACACGGGCACACAGCGCAGGGACACGCGGTGACACGCGGTGACACACAGTGACACGGGCACACAGCGCAGGGACACGCGGTGACACGGGCACACAGCGCAGGGACACGCGGTGACACGCGGTGACACGCGGTGACACGGGCACACAGCGCCAGGGACACGCGGTGACACGCGGTGACACGGGCACACAGCGCAGGGACACGCGGTGACACGCGGTGACACGGGCACACAGCGCCAGGGACACGCGGTGACACGCGGTGACACGCGGTGACACGGGCACACAGCGCCAGGGACACGCGGTGACACGCGGTGACACACAGTGACACGGGCACACAGCGCAGGGACACGCGGTGACACGCGGTGACACGCGGTGACACGGGCACACAGCACCAGGGACACGGAGCGACGGCACTGGGACACAGGGCGGTGCTGCCGGGACACGCGGTGACAGCGCCGGGACACGCGGTGACACGCGGTGACAGCACTGGGACACACGGCAGCTCCTGCGTCACAGCCGCCACCCCCCACGCGGGGGATTCCCGCTGCCACCCGTGTCCCCACGCTCTGCGTGACAGAGGGACGAGCCCACCGTGCCCCGCGTGCGGGGTCCCCGCTCCCAGCCCCTCCTGGGGGGCTGCACCCCAACGCCCCCCGGGCGCGCTCCCCGGGGGTGCCACGGGGTCCTGGGGACAGGGGGGTGACAGGCACCGGGACACGGGGGGTGACGGGTACAGGGACACGGGGGGGTGACAGGTACCGGGACACGGGGGGTGACAGGTACCGGGGCACGGGGGTGACGGGTACCGGGGCACAGAGCCCCCCCCATCCCCCGGTGCCAGCAGGGAGCCCGGGGGTGTCCCCAGGGGGAGCCCGGGGGTGTCCCCAGGGGGGTCCCGGAGGAGACCCCAACCCCGAGAGCCGGGGGGTGTCCCCTGGAGGGGTCCCCAACCCCGAGCCCCCCTGGCTGTGCTGGCTCGGAGGGAGGGGCGGGCAGGGGGGGCAGCGGGGGAGGGCACGGGCACGGGGGGGGCAGCGGGGGAGGGGCGGGGGGCGTTTCCAGCCACCAGCCGCTCCTGCCGCTAAATTTATCGCAGCTGCCGCGGCAAAGTGGGACAAATCCCGGCCTGCGGCGTGGGGGGCGGGGGCCGCGCAAGGCCCCGGGGCCGGGGGGGGGGGTCCCGCCGTCTGCAGGGAGAGACCCCGGCCCCCCCCGCTGCCCCCCATGGGCTGGGGGCGGCCCGCAGCCCACCCGAGCAGCCCCCGCCACGGGAGCCTAACCGGGACCCCCACTCAGCTCAGGCACAGCCCCCCACAACACACCCCCCGGAACGGCCCCCCAGGAACGCCTTTAGCCCCCCCAGAATGCGCCCCCCGCCCCAGCACCCGGCCGGCGCCCCCAGCGCAGCCCCTGCCCCTTCCGGGGGTCCCAGCGAGGCCGAGGGACTGTCCTGGCACCCCGTCCCGTGCCAGCCCCCGCACGCACGGGGGACACGCGGAGTCCTCGACCCCAGCGTGGGACCTCCAGCCCCCCCCATGGCGGGACAGCCCCAGCCCGGCGTGTCCCCCAGACTCGAGGACAGCCCCAGCCCGGCGTGTCCCCCCATCCCTGGGGACAATCCCCAGCCCAGCGTGTCCCCATCCGTGGGGACAGTCCCCATCCGTGGGGACAGCCCCCAGCCCGGCGTGTCCCCCAGACACGGGGACAGTCCCCATCCGTAGGGACAATCCCCAGCCCAGCGTGTCCCCCAGACACGGGGACAATCCCCAGCCCGGCGTGTCCCCCAGACTCGGGGACAGCCCCCAGCCCCTCCCCTGCCAGCGGGACTCGGGGGTGCCATGAAGGCGTTGGGGACACCCCAAGCCCAGGTGGGACCCGCCCCCCCCGGTGCGTATGTCGGGACAGAGCCGATATGCGGCGACATCCCGAGCGCCCCGGGCCCGGTGCCCCCCCCCCCCGCCCCGCCACCCGTCAGTCACGGTGACACAGATGGCGGCGGTGCCGGTGACACGTTCGGCAACACGCGGCGACACGTCCCGCCCCGGTGACGCGTCCCCGACACCTGCGGTGACACCGCCACCCCCCGCCCCCCGGGACACCCGGCGCCGCACCTGCCGCGACCCAGACACCTGCGCCCACGGGCACCCCAAATACCGGCGGGACAGGGGCAGGGACACGGGCAGGGGCAGGGACAGGCTGCGCCCCCGAGAGCGCCCCGAGCCCCTGACCGAGCCCCTGCACCCCCGAGAGCGCCCCGACACCCTGACCGAGCCCCTGCACCCCCGAGCCCCTGACCGAGCCCCTGCACCCCGAGCCCCTGACCGAGCCCCTGCACCCGGACGTGTCCCTCAGCACCCCCGGGGCACTGACACCCCCTCTGTCACTGCCCAGCCCCTGCTCCCCCCGAGCCCACCCAGCAGGGACCCCCAGCATCCAGCAGGGACCCCCAGCCCTGCTCTGGCAGGTACCTGACAGTCCCAGAGCCCCAGATCCTGCCCCAGTGAGTGCCCCACAGCCACAGAGCCCCAGATCCTGCCCCAGTGAGTGTCCCACAGCCACAGAGCCCCAGATCCTGCCCAGCAGGGACCAGCACCCACGGGCACCCAACAGCAGCCCCAGCAGGTACCTGAGAGCCGTGGACCCCCAGTACCCCCATGGGCACTCAACACCAGCCCTGGCAGGCACCCCACACCTGCCTGGGCACCCCACACCTCCCTGGGCACCCCACACCTCCCTGGGTGCCCCACACCTCCCTGGGTGCCCCACACCTCCCTGGGCACCCCACACCTGCCTGGGTACCCCACACCTGCCTGGGTGCCCCACACCTGCCTGGGTACCCCACACCTCCCTGGGCACCCCACACCTGCCTGGGCGCCCCACACCTCCCTGGGTGCCCCACGCGTGCCCTAACCAGGCCCTGGCACCCACCGCATGCCCCAGCAGGGTCTAAGAGCCCCAGCCCTCCCCAGGCCGAGCACTGACACCCGCCCTGTCACTGCCGCTGAGGCGCGGGGACACCCCCGGGCAGAGGGACACTGACCCCCCCGACATCCCTGGCCGCTGTCACCGGTGTGGGCACCGCCAGGGCAGCGCCAGCTGCCAGCCAGGCGACACCAGAGCGGTGCGGGGACACCCCGGCTCAGGAGACCCCCCGACACAGACACCCCGTGCTGGGGACCCCCCCAGCGTCCCCTCCCCGCGCTGCTGTCCCCGGCGCCACCGGGCTACTCACGGCGCTGAGCTGCGGCGTCGCAGCGCCCTCGGCACCCCCCGACATGGGCACGGGGCACGCGGGGCCGCCCGGGCGGGCAGCGACACCGGCACCGCTGCCTCCGGCACCCCGGCACGGCGGGGGACAGGCCCCGTGACAGGGGGACGTCCCTGGGGGGCCGGGTGACGTCCCTGGGGGGCCGGGTGACGTCCCTGGGGGCGGTGCGCCCGCCCCAGCCCCGACCCCTGCCCGGTGACGCTGGCACTGACCCACACCCAGCCCAGAGCCACGGCCACGGCGAGGGAACGGCTGCGAGCACCGCCGGGGACACTCTGGGGACCGCCTGGGACGCAGCAGAGGCCACGCCAGCCGTCACCCCTTGGCACAGCACAGCCACCGCGGCACAGCGGGACACGGCTCCGGGCCCGGCCCTGGCACCAGGTGGGCAGTGGGGACCCAGGAGGGGGTTATGTCCCCAACCCCGGGGGGCACTGGGCGGCCCCAGATCCCCCTGAACGCCAAAGTCGCACACCCCCCCCGCCAGCGCCCCCCACTCCGAGCGCGGGGGCACCCCCGGTACCCCAGAGCCCCCGCGGGCGGGAGGAGCCACGGGAGCCGCAGGAGCCGCTTCCCCCAGGGAACACTCGGGACCCCCCAGCCCCCCCAGCCCCCCCAGCCCTGTTTGCTGCGACCCCCAGTGCCAGCCCCAGCTCCGTGTCCCCAGCCCGGCGCGGGGACACCCCGCACCCACGCGAGGCGGGGCAAATTGCGGGTCCCCGTTCCCGCCTCGGGGGAAGACCCTCCCGAAAATCCCGGGACCACCAAACCCATCCCAACCCTCCGGCCGGATCCCCGGTGCCCGCCCCCCGTCCCCCATCCCGGCATGGGGACACCCCCGTGCCGTGGGGCGCCAGCGGGGCCCGTTCCCACCGCGGGGGTCCCTCGGAGCCCCCAGGACCCCCCAGAGCCGCCTGCAGCGCCCAGCGCTGTTCCCAGCGCCCCGTGCCCTCCGTCCCGCCCCGGGGACAGCCCCGGTGCCCGCGCACGGTGAAAAGACAACGGGACCCCCATCCCGCGACGGGGGGACCCTCCCCAGAGCCCCCCGATGACCCCCAGAGCCGCCCCCGCCACCCCCGGCGCCGCCCCGCTCCGTTTCCCCCGTGCCGGCGGGGGACGCCCCGGGACCCCGAGCCCGCCTGCCCGGTACAAACCGGGGGTCCCCTCTCCCTCCCGGTGAGGACCCCGCGCCCCCCGCGCCCCCAGACGCGGCCCCGGCCGGCCCGTACCTCCTGTGCCACCAGGCTGGAGACGCGCACGGCCCGGCGGACCCGCTCCCGCCGCTCCCCGTCGGGGCGCTCGCCGCGCTCGCCGCTGTCGCGCCGCGCCGGGGCCATGGCCGCGCTCGGGGGTCCCCGCGCCCCCCCGGCCCTGCGCGCGGCAGATGGAGCGGGGCGGGACCCCCCGAGCCCTCCCCGCCGCCCGCGCCCGCCGGGCCCCCCCGGCTCAGCCCTCGCCACTCCCCGGAGGAGGGACCGGGAGCGCCCGGAACGGCCCCGCGGGGACTCCGGGCCGAGGGGGGGTCCGCGGAACCGGGGCCGTCCCCGCCCGCTCCACCGGCACCCCCTGCCCGCGGCCCCCAGGATCCGGGAGGGACCCGAAGTGTGACCGGCACAGCGCTGGCACAGCGGGATGGGGATGGGGGATGACGGGGACGGGGACAGCGGCGGTGGGGACACGGGCAGGGGACGCGGGCAGTGACGGGGACACGGACAGTGACGGGGACACGGGCAGTGACGGTAGCGGTGAGCTGGCCCTGGCAGCCCCGGCTGATTCACGGCTCCCGGTGTCCCCGTGTCCCCGCGTCCCTGGCCACGGCCCAGCCCTGGCGCTGCCCCACGGCTGCGGCCCCCCAGCCCAGCGAGAGGGACCTGGGGGGCAGCGCCCCCGCCCGCCCAGCCGGTGCCAGCGGGGCCGGGGCCGGCGGGACTCGTCCTGCACCGGGGGGTCCCCGGTGTCCCCAACAGCCAGCGATCCCCCATGACACGCCCTGGCGGGTGGCACCGTCGGGTCCCCACACCCGCTGAGTGGGGCCGGGGTCCCCCCGCCCTATCCTGCCCCACCCGGGGATCCCCTCCAGAACAGAGCAGGAGTTCCCGGGGCTCCCGTGAGCTCTGGGGGTGTCACGGCCACACCAGGCCCCTGTCACTGTCACCTAGAGTGCGGTGACCTTGACGGGCGCTTGGCTCCGGCCCCGCGGGTGAATCACGGTGCCGCGGCAGGGACACCCTGTCCCCAGAGCCACCGACCCGAGGGGCCGAGCCGTGCCCGGGCCGGGGACAGCCCCACGCCCCCTGCGTCCGTGTCCCCTGTGTCCGTGTCCCCTGCGTCCGTGTCCCCTGTGTCCGTGTCCCCGGTTCCCCCGAGGCTCCCCCAGCCGGGGCTCCCCGAGGCTCCCGCGCCGTGCCGGGGCCAGAGCCCGGCCCGGTGACCGCAGCCCGGCCCGGTGACCGCAGCCGCGCTCCCCCGTGTCCCTCGTGGCCCCGTGGCTACGGCGGGGAAGCGAGGGCGCAGGGTGACCCTGGCGGCACAATGAACCACGGCCGAGGCAATCGAGCGGTTCCGTGGGGAGCTGGGGGGTCGGGGATGCGGAGTGAGGGGGGCGCCACCCGCAGAGGGTCCCCCCGCCCCACCGAGGGCCCTGCGGCCGCTCCAGCACCGGCGCGGGGAGCCCCGGAGCCGGGCCCGGAGCTCCGGGTGGGAGCGGGGGTCCCCACGGGGCCCCTCACGTGTGCGGGCAGGTGCGGGGCCGGGGGGGCCCGGGGGGGGCCGGGCAGATGCGCCGGGGCTGCTCCGTCCCCCGGCAGCTGCCCGGGACCCCGGGGACAGCACCGACAGCGGGTCCCGCCCCGCACGGCCCTCCGGGGATGCCCGGGGCCGCCGCCCCCCCGGATCATTAGCGGAGGGAAATCAGGGTGTAATTAAGCGGCGCCTCCTGCTCCCGCGGCAGATGGCGGTTACACAACGGGCCGCGGATTAGCGGCGGCCGCCAGCGCCCGGCACCCGGCAGGCACGGCACCGGGAACAGGGGTGCAACGGCACCGGGGCCAGGGGCGCAATGGCACCGGGGCCAGGGGCGCAATGGCACCGGGGCCAGGGGGTGCAACGGCACCGGGGACAGGGGTGCAAAGGCACCGGGACCAGGGGTGCCACGGCACCGGGGACAGGGGTGCAACGGCACCGGGGACAGGGGTGCAAAGGCACCGGGACCAGGGGTGCCACGGCACCGGGAACAGGGGTGCAACGGCACCGGGGCCAGGGGTGCAACGGCACCGGGGACAGGGGCGCAACGGCACCGGGGACAGGGGGTGCAACAGCACCGGGGACAGGGGCGCAACGGCACCGGGGACAGGGGCGCAACGGCACCGGGGCCAGGGGCACGGCGGCACCGGGGACAGGGGCACGGCGGCACCGGGGACAGGGGGTACAATGGCACCGGGGACAGGGGGTGCAACGGCACCGGGGACAGGGGTGCCACGGCACCGGGGACAGGGGTGCCACGGCACCGGGGACAGGGGGTGCAACAGCACCGGGGACAGGGGGCGCAACGGCACCGGGGCCTGGGGCACAACGGCACCGGGGCCAGGGGGCACAACGGCACCGGGGACAGGGGTACAGCGGCACCGGGGCCAGGGGTGCCACGGCACCGGGGCCAGGGGGTGCAACGGCACCGGGGACAGGGGTACAGCGGCACCGGGGACAGGGGCACAACGGCACCGGGGACAGGGGTACAACAGCACCGGGGACAGGGGCGCAACGGCACCGGGGACAGGGGGTGCAACAGCACCGGGGACAGGGGGTGCCACGGCACCGGGGACAAGGGAACGACGGCACCGGGGCCAGGGGCACAACGGCACCGGGGAGAGGGGAACAACGGCACCGGGGAGAGGGGCACAACGGCACCGGGGCCAGGGGTACAGCGGCACCGGGGACAGGGGCGCAACGGCACCGGGGACAGGGGCGCAACGGCACCGGGGACAGGGGGTGCAACGGCACCGGGGACAGGGGGTGCAACGGCACCGGGGCCAAGGGCACAGCGGCACCGGGCACAGGGGCACAACGGGACCGGGGAGTGTCTGCCCCCTACACCTCGCTGGGAGCCCCCCAGGGCCTGTCCCGGGCCCGGCTGCCCCTGGCCACGGCACCCACCGGCCCAGAACAGCACGGTCACGACCCGCGGTCAGTCCCCCCAGCACCACTGAGCCACCTTGGCACTGCCCGGTCACTTTGGCACCACTCGGACACTTCTGGCACCGCCCGGACACTTTGGCAGCACTCGGCCACCTCCAGCACTGGACATCTTGTCACTGCTCGGACACTTTGTCACTGCTGGGCCATCCTGGCACAGCCCGGCCACAGCATCACTGGAACTGCACAGACGCCTCGGTACAGCCCAGCCGTGTCTGCACCACCACGTGCCACCTCTGGCACCTCCCGGGCACCTGGCGTCACCTGGCGTCACCTGGCCACCTCCAGCAGCACCTGGCCACCGTGGCATTCCCCGGTAACCTTTGTCACCACTTGGCCACCTCTGGCACCACCTCCAGCATCACCCAGTCAGCTGCAACCCAACCTGGGGCCCTCCACAGCCCCCGGGGCTCACCTGTGTCACCTGTCCCCCGTGCGGGCCTCACCTGAGTCACCTTCTCGGTGACGTTGTGGGTGCGGTCGCGCAGTTTGGTGGGGGCGATGATGGGCCGGGGGGCGGGCGGCGGGGCCAGGAGCCCCCCCGGCTGCAGGTCCATGAAGTTGAGGGTGATCTGGGGGATGCGGCCGATGGCCCGGAACCGCGCCAGGTCCGAGTCCGACGTGGAGTTGAGCAGCGCGCTGCGCACGGCGGCCACCGCGCCTGCAGGGGGACACGCGGTCACCGCGCTGCCGCACGGCAGGGGGACTGTCACCGCGGCACAGAGCCCGCATCCCCGGGGCAGCTCCCACAGCGCCCCCGGCCTCCCGGGGCACGGATCCCACAGCTCCGGGGGGATCCCACCGCTCCCAGGGCTGGGCTCCCACGGCAGCTGAAGGGAATGCGGAGCCCCAGGGCGGGGACAGAGCCCAGCCGTGTGCCACCAGCCCGTGTGCCACCAGCCCGTGTGCCACCACCCTCCCTCAGGGACCTGCAGAGCTGCTCTCAGTTAGCTTTAATGTCATTACAAGAATTGTCCCTTATCTTATTACCCTTAACGAGCTCTGGGGCCAAGGAGGTGACTCCCGAGGTGATTCCCAGGGTCACTCTGCCCTGTGGCTCGGGGGGCTGCAGGATGGGCCAGGAGGGTCTGGGGTGATGGGGAGGGTCCCCAGCCCCTGCTGTGGGGCCGTGGGATGGGGGTCACCAGCCCCCGATGGCTGTGGCTGTCCCCGTGTCCCTGGCCCCGGTGGCTGTTCCTGTGTCCCCAGCCCCGATGGCTGTCCCCGTGTCCCCAGCCCGGTGGCTGTGGCTGTCCCCGTGTCCCCAGCCCCTGTGGCTGTCCCCGTGTCCCCAGCCCCGATGGATGTCCCATGTCCCCAGCCCGGTGGCTGTCCCCGTGTCCCCAGCCCCGGTGGCTGTCCCATGTCCCCAGCCCGGTGGCTGTCCCCGTGTCCCCACCTCGGTGGCTGTCCCCGTGTCCCCAGCCCGGTGGCTGTCCCCGTGTCCCCAGCCCGGTGGCTGTGGCTGTCCCCGTGTCCCCAGCCCGGTGGCTGTCCCCGTGTCCCCACCTCGGTGGCTGTCCCCGTGTCCCCAGCCCCGGTGGCTGTCCCCATGTCCCCACCTCGGTGGCTGTCCCCGTGTCCCCAGCCCGGTGGCTGTCCCCGTGTCCCCAGCCCCGATGGCTGTCCCCGTGTCCCCACCTCGGTGGCTGTCCCCGTGTCCCCAGCCCCGATGGCTGTCCCCGTGTCCCCACCTCGGTGGCTGCCCCGTGTCCCCAGCCCTGGTGGCTGTCCCCGTGTCCCCAGCCCGGTGTCCGTCCCCGTACCGGTGCTGGAGCCGCGGTGCAGGCCGGTGCCGGCGCTGGCGCTGGCGTGGCGGCTGTGGCAGCGCTTGTCCCCGTCACCCTTCATGGCCTCGATGTCATCGACGGACGAGGCCCGGCGGAGGCTGCGGAGGCTCTCGCGGGACCGGCGCTCCCGGGAGCGGCTCCGGGCCAGGCTGTGGTTGGCGAAGGCCAGCGCCAGGCGCTCGGCCCGCGGCGAGCACGGCGGCCCCGGCGGCTCGGGGTCCCCCATCAGCGCCGCCTCGTCCTCGGCTCCGGCCTCCAGCGACGAGGAGGCGTCCTCGGGGCCCGAGTCGCTGGCGGGCGGGGCCGGCTCCGTGCCCAGGGGCTCCGGCAGCCCCGGGTCCACGACCACCACGTCCGGCGGCTCGGGGGGCTCGGGGGGCAGCGACTGGCGGCTGCCCGTGAGCGCCAGCAGCTTCAGCCGCAGCGAGCGGCTGCGCCCTGCGAG
This sequence comes from Calcarius lapponicus, assembly GCA_039654755.1. NCBI lineage: Eukaryota > Metazoa > Chordata > Aves > Passeriformes > Fringillidae > Calcarius > Calcarius lapponicus. The sequence continues at coordinate 103,067 of JBBFKN010000154.1, forward strand.
GGACAGCGCCGGTCACACCGGGGATGGGGACAGGGGCAGGGTCTGAGCCCCTCCCCACGGTGCTGCCACCGTCCCCAAAGCAACACCTGGGACGTGGGGGCAGCAGGACGTGGGCTGACAGCAGCCCGGTGGCACTGACCCCATTGCCCCGCAGGAAGCCAGGAGGAGGGTGTGACCCGGTGTCCCTGTCCCCCATACCCGGGGTGACCCAGTGTCCCTATGTCCCCCACACCTGGAGTGACCCAGTGTCCCTGTGTCCCCATAGCTGGGGTGACCCGGTGTCCCTGTCCCCCATACCTGGTGTGACCCAGTGTCCCTGTGCCCCCATACCCGGAGTGACCCAGTGTCCCTGTGTCCCATACCCAGGGTGACCCGGTGTCCCTGTCCCCCACACCGGGGGTGACCTGGTGTCCCTGTGTCCCCATACCTGGAGTGACCCGGTGTCCCTGTGTCCCCATAGCTGGGGTGACCCGGTGTCCCTGTCCCCCATACCGGGGGTGACCCGGTGTCCCTGTGCCCCCATACCCGGGGTGACCAGGTGTCCCTGTCCCCACTCCTAGAATGACCTGGTGTCCCTGTGTCCCCACATCTGGGGGTGACCCGGTGTTCCTGTCTCCCACACCTGGGGTGACCCCGTGTCCCTGTGTCCCCATACCCGGGGTGACCTGGTGTCCCTGTCCCCCACACTTGTGTTGACCCAGTGTCCCTGTCCCCACTCCTAGAATGACCTGGTGTCCCTGTCCCCCATTCCTGGGGGTGACTCGATGTCCCTGTCCCCTCCATTCCTGGGGTCCCTGTCCCCTCCATTCCTGGGGTCCCTGTCCCCGTACCTGCAGGGCCCCAGGGGGCCGGGGTGACCCAGTGGTTGGTGCTGGGGGTCGGGGCCTCCCCGGGCTCAGGCTCCCTCACGGCCTCGAAGTTGAGGATGAACATGATGACGGTGCCATCCTCGTTCTTCACGGGCACCACGTCCACCAGGCACGGGAAGGAGCTGCCTGCGGGGAGGGGGGGACACTGACATGGGGGGGTGGCACCTCCACCCGGGAGGGCGCCCCTGCCTGGCCCAAACGTCCCGGGAGACACCGCCCCTGTCCCTGCTGAACCCCCCCTCCTGCCCCCCGTTCCTGCTGAGCCCCCCGTCCTGCCCCCAACGCTGACCCCAGCAGCCAGCCCCACCGCGGGGGGAAACTGAGGCACGGGAGGGCGGGGGCGCCCCTGTCTCCCCCCAAATGCCGTGGCGTGTCTGTGCGTGGGCAGCGGCGCCGGGGGGGCTCCGGGGGTGCCGGCCAGGGTTAATCCGCTCAGGACTCGTTCACAGCTGTGGCGTTAATCCGGTGCCACAGCTGGGGCGGGCGGGGGCGGGAATTGGGGGTGCTCAGGGCAGCCCGGGGCAGCCTCTGGGGGACGGGGGGGGCATCGTGCTGCCCCCGGCACCCTCACCCCGAGGGGACACAGGCGGGCGGTGCCGGGGGACCCGCGGGTGACGCCGAAGCACCGAGTCCCGCTGACGGTGTCCCCCCGGCTGGCGCCGGGCCCGGCCGCCTGGCACGGCGGGTGCCAGCTGGCACCGAACCCGCTCCCGTGCCCGCGGCGGGGGGATTCCCTGACGCACGCGGGGCCGCGGGCCAGCACGGGGTGGCACGGGGCGGCCCCGGGCTGCCGCGGGGCCCTGGCAGAGCCAGCACCGTGAGGGGATCAGCGCCACCGAGCCGGGGCCGCGGCCGCTCCATCCGCCCCCGCGGGAGCCCTGGGGCCCCCAGGGCCGAGAGCTGCTCCTGGGGGCTGCTCCGGGGGCACAGGGGCACCCCGCTGCAATGGGAACCGTCCCCCTTGTCCCCCTCACCCCAACTGCCCTGCCGACCTCCGGAGCTGCGCCCCAAATGCCCCCTCGCCCCCTCGGTGCACCCCCAGCACCCACAGCGCTCCCCGAGACCGGCACGGGGCACCGGGACCCCCAAAGCGGGGGGACCCCTGCTCCCCCATCCCTGCTCCCCCATCTCTGCTCCCCCATCTCTGCTCCCCCCACTGCACCCACTGCCCTGGGACCCGCACCCCTGCCCCCCCAGGCTGGGGACACCCCTCTGGCACAGGGGGGGCCCCACACCCCGAGGGGTCACAGTGACCCCGATTCAGCCCTCGGTGCTGCCGTCCCGCACCAACACCGGGGGCCACGCACGGGGGGTCCCCAAGGTACCTGGGGGCCTCTGTGCCCCCTGCCACCCCCCCGGGGTCCCGGAGGTGTCCCTGTGGGGACACAGGTGCCCCACGGGCGCCGTGACCTCCGCGCGTCCCCGGCGCCGTAAACAACACGTCGCGAAGACAAATGGCTGCAGCAGCAGCAGCAGCAGCGCGGAGCCGCGGCGGCTCCAGGGCTCCAGCGCGGCCCCAGGCAGCAGCACACGGCCCCGGGCACCGGCACAGCCCGGGGGCTCGCGGCGGGGGCTGCGGGCGGCCGGTGAGCGCCACAGCACCGAGGGCACCCGTGGGATGGCAGCGGCACCGGGGGCACCGGGCGTGCCAGAGCCACGGCAACGAGGGCCCTGCCCCACGGAGCCGGGGGGGCCGTGCAGCGAGGGGAGCCCCCAGCACCCTCACACCGCGGCTGGTGGCACGGGGAGGAGACCCCAGCGCTGGCACCACTGCAGCCCCCAGGGCGGCACCCCCGCAGCACCAGGACCCCCAGACCCAACTCCCTGCCAAGGGTCCCTCCCCATGCCGAGGGACAGACGGAGCCCACGGAGTGCCCCTGTCCCGGTGGGGGCTCCCAGAGCACCCCAGAGCCCCAGCACACTTCCCCGTGGGAGCTCCCAAGGGCTGGCAGGGCCAGGGACCCCTCATCGCTTCTGGGAAGCCCCTGTCCCTCCTCTCCCTGGCGGCACACCAGGGCTGGTAAGGGGCGAGACCCCCACGCTGCTCAGGGGTGTCGAGGTCTCTGGGGGCCCAAGGAGGCCGCCAGGCAGGAGCCCCCTTTCCCCCACCCCTGTGGCACCCGGCAGGCCGATCAGTGTCACCCCAACGAGGGCACAAGGTGGCTCCGGGGGGCACCGTGTCCCCGTGTGCCCCAGAGCCCTGGCACCGCAGTCCAAGGGGCTCGGGGGCGCGCAGGGCGCAGCCTCGCGGCACGGAGGGGGTGCCAGGCCAGGGGGAGCCTCTGGCCCCAGCGCACCCCGCAGGGCTCCCGGGGCTCCGCACGGCGCTGCGGCCACGCCGGCAGCTGGCACCGGCTTTGTTTACTCCAGCACCGGAACCGGGGCCGTGTGCCAGAGCCGGGACAGCTGCGGCGACGGCCGGGACACCTGGCACTGGCACGGGGCCGCACGGAGGGGAAGCACCGGCATTCGCAGGGCGGGGAGCCAGCCCTGCCGGGCACAGGGACCCCGGGATGGCACCTGGCAGGTGTCCCACACAGCCCCGGGGGACGGTGGCACTGTGCCACCAGCTCAGCCCCTCCTGCCCTGTCCTTGCTGCAGGTGACACAGCCCCCTGCATCGCCCTCTGGGGGATCACTGCACCCCACAACCCCGGACCACCACACATGGGGATCCTGGGCCCACCTGGTAACCCTGACCATCACACGTGGGGGCTCCTGGGCCCACCTGGAGGCCGCCCTGGCACCAGGAGGGGCTGAGGGCTCACAGGGGGCTGGTGCCTGTCCAGGGCCACCAGCACCAGGCTCGCAGCCTGCTGGGAGCCACCACGGGGCTGGAGAGCGCTGCGAGCCCCCGGGGCTGCCAGGGTCACCTGGGTTCCCACCTGTGCCCACAGCCCCTGCCACCCAGCTGTGTCCCTGTGCCCACAGCCCCTGCCACCCAGCTGTGACCCTGTGCCCACATCTCCTGTCACCCAGCCGTGTCCCTGTGCCCACAGGCCCTGTCACCCAGCTGTGACCCTGTGCCCACAGCCCCTGCCACCCACCTGTGTCCCTGTGCCCACAGCTCTGGCCACCCAGCTGTGACCCTGTGCCCACAGCCCCTGCCACCCAGCTGTGACCCTGTGCCCACAGCCCCTGCCACCCAGCTGTGACCCTGTGCCCACTGCCCCTGTCACCCAGCCATGACCCTGTGCCCACTGCCCCTGTCACCCAGCTGTGTCCCTGTGCCCACATCTCCTGTCACCCAGCCATGTCCCTGTGCCAACAGCCCCTGCCACCCAGCTGTGACCCTGTGCCCACAGTTGCTGTCACCCAGCCGTGTCCCTGTGCCCACATCACCTGCCACCCACCTGTGTCTCTGTGCCCACTGCCCCTGTCACCCAGCCGTGTCCCTGTGCCCTGTCCCTAGTGCAGGCCCCAGGGGGCTCAGTGCCCACCTTGGCGCGGTGCTCAGCGCAGGCCCCTGTCCCTGCTATCCCCCTGTCCCCGCTGTCCCGCTGTCCCCCTGTCCCGCTGTCCCTGCTGTCCCCCTGTCCCCCCGTCCCCCTCCGTACCATCCTTGCGGTAGAAGCAGATCTCCACCTTGCGCTCCTCGGCGCCCAGCAGCGCCTGTGCGATCTGGGCGGCGGCGCGGCGCTGCGTGCGGGGCCCGTGCAGGAAGTCGCAGGTGCTGGGCTGCTGCATCACCTCGGCCCGCGAGTAGCCGCAGAGCCGGCAGAAGCCCTCGTTGCAGTAGATCACGGCGCAGTTCTCCACTCGCGCGTTCCCGATGATGAACTTGCGGCCTGCGGGGACAGCGGGGCGCGGGTCAGGCCGGAGCACCCCCGGCCCAGAGCGGGGGTCCCCCTACACACACACCCACCCACGGCTCTGGGCTCCCCAGGGACACCAGGCCGTGAATCACCCTGCTCGCTCCCCAGGGACCCCCTAAGCTGGTGCCATCACCACCACGGGGACCCCAGAACCGCTGGGACCCCTCCATCACAGGGACCCCATAACCACGGGGCTCCCAGCATGGCAGGGACCCCCTAAGAGCAGGGACCCCACAACAGCAGGGACCCCCCAACCGCTGCAGACACCTCACAGGGACCCCCCCAACAGCAGGGACCCCCCCAACAGCTACAGACACCTCACAGGGACCCCCCCAACAGCAGGGAACCCCCAGCAGCAGGGACCCCCAAGAGCAGGGACCCAACTGTTAAAGACACCTCACAGGGACCCCCAAAGAGCAGGGACTCTGGGACCCCCCCATCACGATGGGGACCTCCCATAACTGCAGGGACCCCTTGGGGACACCACTACCATGGGGACCCTGGGACCCCCAGCACCCCACCCTGCGGGCAGCGGCTCGGCCGGAGCCCTGAGCACAGCGTGTCCCCTGCAGGTGGCACCCCCGGCCCGCCCCACGGGCAGCATCCCCCACACCCCTGCCCTTCTGCAGGGCCTGGGCCCAGAGAGGCGCTGGGAACCCCCTGATTTTCAGTCTCCCGGGGCCCCCACTCTGCCGGGCCGCCCTGCAGCAGCCGCTGGGCAGTGTGGGGGCACAGCCCAGTGGGACCCCCAGCCCCAGAGCAGCCTGAGCGGGCGCAGGGGGCTCCACGCCCGGGGCCTGGGGCAGGCCCGGTTCCGGCGGCGCAGAGCCGGGGGCTGCGGGAGCTCAGGGCGGGCAGGAACCCCCCCAGGCGGGGCTGTCCCCGTCACCCCGAGCCCACCCGGGCTGGGCGAGCAGGGTCCCTCCTGCCGGGCTCGTCCCCGTCCCCTCGAACCCACCCGGGGCCACGGCGCCCTCGCTCCCCTCCCCGCCGGCTCTCCCCGGTGTCTCCCGGTGTCTCCCGGTGCCCTCCCCCCGCGCGGCTCCCCTCGGGCCCCCCCAGCTCCCGGCCCCGGCGCCCCCCACTCACTCTGCCCCTCGAACTTGCGGATGATGGTGTCCAGGAAGGTGTTCTGGGGGGCGACGTGCCCCCGCCGCACCGGCATCGTGCCGGGCCCATGGGCAGCGCCGGCGGGGCGGGGGGGCCGGCCGGGGGGGCCCCGCGCCGCGGGGGGTCCCGCTGCCCTTGAGCCAAGGACGGCGCCGCTCCGGGGGGGCCCCGGCACCGGGGGGGCCCTCCCGGCCCGCGGCCGGACCCCGCCCGCCCCGGCGCGGCGCTGCGGGCCCGGGGGGGCCGGGGCGGGAGCCGGAGGGGGCGGCGGGGCCGGGCCCCCCCGCGCTACCCGCCCGGTGCGCGCCGCGCCATCGGCCTTATTTAGTCACGGAGCGGCCGGGGGGGACCGGGACCCGCCCCGCGCCTCGGCGCCGCCCGCAACGGCTCCGAACGGCTCGGCTCCCTTCGGAACGGCTGCGCTGAGCCGGGCTCGGCCCGGCTCGCCCGGTTCGGTGCGGCGGGGTTCGGCCCGCTCCGCTCCGCTTCGGTTTTGTTCGGTTCGGTTCGGCCGGGTCGGCTCGGCCCGGCCCGGTTCGGCTGAGCTCGGGCGGGCTCAGCTGGGTTCGGCGCGGTTCGGCCGGCTTCGGCTGCGCTCGGCTGCACTGGGTTCGGCCGGGCTCGGCTCGGCTCGGCTCGGCCCGGCGCCGTTCGGCTGCGCTCGGGCGGGCGCGGCGCGGCTCGGGCGGGCTGAGCTCGGCTCGGCTCGGCTCGGCTCGGCTCGGCCCGGTTCGGGCGGGTCCCTGCGCTCGGCCCGGCCCGGCCCGGCCCCGCGGGCGCGGCGGGCGCTGCGTGTTGACAGCGGGGCCGGGGCGGGGCCAGCGCGGGCGCAGCCAATGGCCGCGGGGGGGCCCGGGACCCCCGCCCCGCCCCGCCCGGGGGCGCCCAGCGCGCCCCTTGGCCACGCCCCGCCACGGCCACGCCCACCGGCACCGGGCCACGCCCCCTCCCCGGATCCCCGCAACGCCCCGCGACCCCCGGGGGGACACACACCCGGACATGGGGACATGAGGACAGGGGGACATGGGGACACTGGGTCACCAGGACATCGGGACACTGGGACACGCGGACATGGGTCCGTTTAGACACCAAGACACCAGAATGAAGCACGGTGGGACAGCGGGACACTGGGACAGCGGGACATGGGGACGCTGGCACACCAGGACAGTGGGACACGGGGACACGGGGCCATGAGGGGCAGCAGCAGAGCTCCCAGGCACAGCCACAGCGGGGTCCTGGGGGGACCCTCCCCGCCCCAGTCTGGCCATCCCGGCCCAGCCTAACCCATTTCCCAGGCTGGTTCCAGCATCAGCCCCAGTAGCAGCCCCAGACCAGCCCTTGTCCTAGGCCCGATCCTAATCTCTATCCAATCCTAATTCTAGTCTCCGTCGTAGTTCTAGTTCCTGTCCCACTCCCAGTCCGGTCCCATCCCAACTTCAGCCCAAACCTCCTCTAGTCCCTGTCCTGTCCAGTTGTGGTCCCAGTCCCAGTCCCAGTCCCAGTCTAGTCACAGTCCCGGTTAAATCTTAATCCCAGTCCCCTTTTTAGTCCAGTCCCAGTCCAGTCTGGTCCCAGTACCAGTCTCCATCCAGTCCAAATCTCAGTTCCAGTCCAGTCCCAGTCCCGGTCCCAGTTCAAACTCCAGCCCTGTCCACTTCCAGACCAGTCCAGTTCCTTCACAGTCCAATGCAGTCCCAGTTCACTCCCAGTCCTGGTCCCAGTCGCAGTCAGGGATCAGCCCCAGCCCAGTCCGGGTCTCAGCTCTGTCCCAGTCCAGACCAATCCCAGTCCCAGCCACGGTTCTGGTCCCAGTGCCGATCCCAGTCCCGCGTCAGCCCAGTCCGGTCCCAGTTCTGTTCCGGTCCCGGAGTCAGTCCCGGTCAGAGCCCCGTCCAGCCCCGGTGCCGGTGCCGGTTCCGCGCCGTTCCAGCCCGGGCCCGGTCTCACCGCGGCCCCGCGCGGGCCTGGATGCTCCCGGTCTCTGTCCCAGGTGCTGAAAATGGCTCCGGCCCCGCGGCCGCGACCGCCGGCACCGACCGGGGTGACCGGACCCGAACGGGCCAACGGGACCCGAACGGCCCCGAATAGACCGATGGAACGGGCTGGTCCGGCCGGACCGGCTCCGCCAACCGGACCCGACCGGACCCGGCCAGGCCCGACCCGACCGGCTGGACCGAACGGCTGCGAGCGGCATTCAGTGGCCACGAACGGACCCGACCGGACCGACCGGGACCGACCGGACCCGAATGGACCCGAACGGACCCGAACGGACCCGAATGGACCCGAACGGACCCGAATGGACCGACCGGACCCGAACGGACCCGAATGGACCCGAATGGACCCGAACGGACCCGAATGGACCGACCGGACCCGAACGGACCCGAATGGACCCGAATGGACCCGAACGGACCGACCGGACCCGAACGGACCCGAACGGACCCGAATGGACCGACCGGACACAAATGGATCCACTGGACTGACCAGACCGACCAAGTCCGACCAAATGTGACCGGACAGAGCAGACCAAGAAGAGCTGAGCCGAGCGGGGGCTGTGGGTACGGGGGGCGCTCTGGGGTACGGGGGGGCTGTGGGGTACGGGGGGGCTGCAGGATACGGGGGGGCGATGGGGTACGAGGGGGCTGTGGGGTACGGGGCGCTGTGAGGTACGGGGGGTCTGTGGGATGTGGGGGGTCTGTGGGGTACGGGAGGTCTGTGGGGTACGGGGGGGCTGTGGGGCACGGGGGGCGCTCTGGGGCACGGGGGGGCTGTGGGTACAGGGGGTCTGTGGGATGTGGGGGGGTCTGTAGAGTACGGGGGGGTCTGTGGGGCATGGAGGGCGCTCTGGGGCACGGGGGGGCTGTGGGTACGGGGGGCTGTGAGGTACGGGGGACGCTCTGGGGCACGGGGGGCTATGGGAAACGGGGGCTGTGGGGCACGGGGGGCTATGGGATACGGGGGCTGTGGGGCGGGACGGGGCCGCGGCACAGGGCAGGCTGTGGATTTGGAGGGGCTGTGGGGCGGGGGGAGCTGGGGGGGGTCAATCCTGACGCTCATCGCCCCCGCCCGCCCGCGCTCAGTCCCTCCCCCGGGCAGGGGGGGCGGTCCGCGGGGCGCTCTGTCGCGACAGACAGGCCTGTCCCGCCGCGCGGCCCGCGATCCGGGATCCCCCGGCGGGGCGATGGAGCCGCACCCCGCGTCCCTGCGGGGTCCCTGCGGGGTCCCTGCGGGGTCCCGGCTGCGCCCCGGCCCGGCCGTGCCCCGCGCGGTGCCCCGGTGCCGCCCGCTCCCCCCGGCGCCCCCGCCCCGCTCTCCCCCGCAGGAAGGAACCGCCGGGCCGGCACCGGGCGCGGTTTCCCGTCGCTGCGTGAGCCGCGGGCTGCGCCCCTCCTGACCTCCGGGGGTCTCGCCCGCCGGCATTCGGGGCACCCCGCGCTCCCCGCGCCCCCGCGCCCCAACAGCACCCCCGGCCCGGACTCCCAGCCCGCGACCCCCGCCCCGCTCCGGGGTCACCGTAGGACCCCCCCGCCGGCAGCTGGGGTGAGCCCCCCCACCCCGCGCGCCCTCCCAGGGCCCCCCGAGGGTCGCGGGGTGCAGCCCCCCCTGCACGGTTCCCGGGGGCGCTGACCCGGGGGTCCCCGGCGGCCCAGCGCCTCAATGGCCGGAACTGGGTGGAAGCAGCGGGAAGTGGGGGGGTCCCGCAGGACATCCGCCCCACGGCCGGGGGCTGGGGGCGGCCCGGGACCCCCCCCCCCCGGGGGCGTCCAATCGCCCGGTGAAAAGGTGCGGGGGGTACAGTGTCCTGTGGCCAGGATGGGGGTCCCTGCCACCGCCGCGGCCCCCGAGGTGCTGCTGTGTGTCCCCATGAGGGTTGTGTCCCCCTCTGGGTGGCATCGCTGCGTCCCCAGGGCGCCGTGTCCACCCCAGCGCCATGTGTGTGTGTCCCCGGCGCCACGTGTGTCCCCCCAGCTCCGTGTCCCCGTGGGTGCCACGTCCTCTTCAGCGCTGTGTCCCCCCTCTGGGTGCCGTGCGTGCCCCCCAGGGCCATATATCCCCCCCAGGGCCATATATCCCCCCCAGGGCCATATATCCCCCCCATATATCCCCCCCAGGGCCATGTCCCCCCCAGGGCCATGTGTGTTCCCAAGTCCCCCCAAGGGCCATGTCCGCCCCAGGGCCGTGTCCCCCCCGGGTGCCATGTGTGTTCCCAAGTCCCCCCAAGGGCCATGTCCCCCCGTGAGTGCCGTGTCCCCTCTCCGGGTGCCATCGCTCGCTCCCCATGGCCGCACCCAGGGGCCCGCGGGGCAGATCGGGTTCCCCGCCCCGCCACGGGGTCCCCGGTGTGTCCCAGGCCGCGTGGCGGTGGCGGTGACGGTGGCGGTGCCCATTGTGTGCGGGGCGGGGGCGTCGCGGCCTCGTCACCACTTCCCCGGGCAGTAGGAAGCGGGAAGCGGCCGCTCCCGGCTCAGAGGGGCCGCGATGGGGAACCTGCCGGGGGTCCTGCCCGGAGCCCCCCGCGCCTGCCCCGGCCTCGGCCTCTGCTCGCGCCCGCGCGGCCCCCGCGCCCGAGGACCCCCCCGGCCCCGCCGCCCCCGCCGCCGTCACCGAGCCCCCCAGGTAGGACCCCGGCGGGACGGGGAGCCACGGGCTGGGAAGGCCGGACGGGCACCGGGGCACCGGCACTCACCTGCCGCGGCTCCGGGCCTCGTCGGGGACTCCCTCCGCGCCCGCGGGGACGTTCGCGCGTGGCCCGAGTCCACCGGAGACGTGTCCCGGCCGCGGAGGTGTCCCCGATGTAGGGGTGTCCCCGCTCCAGGGGTGTCCCCGCTGTAGGGCTGTCCCCGCTCCAGGGGTGTCCCCGCTGTAGGGGTGTCCCCGCTCCAGGGGTGTCCCCGCTGTAGGGCTGTCCCCGCTCCAGGGGTGTCCCGGCTCCAGGGCTGTCCCCGCTGTAGGGCTGTCCCCGCTCCAGGGGTGTCCCGGCTCCAGGGCTGTCCCCGCTGTAGGGGTGTCCCCACTCCAGGGCTGTCCCCGCTCCAGGGGTGTCCCCGCTGTAGGGGTGTCCCCGCTCCAGGGGTGTCCCCGCTCCAGGGCTGTCCCCGCTCCAGGGCTGTCCCTGCTCCAGGGGTGTCCCCGCCGCGGAGCTGTCCCCGCGGGGTGGCTGGCGTGGGGCACTGGGGCAGAACACGGAGCCCGCGCTGTGCCCGCTGCCCGTGGCGCAGTGACAGTGTCTGCTGTCCCACGGCATGGCCCGGGCACCCACGGGGCTGCGCTGGGGCGAGCGGCATCTGGGGGCACATGGGGAGCAAATGGGGAGGGGTCTGTGGGTCCGGTGGGGATGGAGGCGCGGGGACCCCTCAGCTCGGAGGGGCTCGGAAGGGACAGGAATGGGACGGGGGCGTGTCGCGTCCTCCCCCCGCGGTGGCCCGGAGCCCGCTCTGACTCATGGCCATTGTTCACACGCACACGAGGGCCAGGAACGCCCCGCGCCCCCTCCATCCTCTGACCCCTCAACTCCTGACCCCTCCGACTCAGCCCCCCATATCCTGATCTCCCATTCCCTGGCTTCCCGGCTCAGCCCCCATCCCCTGACCCCCCTTCCCCTGATCCCCCGTCCCCTGATCCCCCATCCCCTGCTCCCCCATCCTCTGATCCCCCTTTCCCTGATCCCCCATCCCCTGATCCCCCATCCCCTGATCCCCCATCCCCTGATCCCCCATCCCCTGATCCCCCGTCCCCTGATCCCCCATCCCCTGATCCCCCATCCCCTGATCCCCCATCCTCTGATCCCCCCGGCTCAGCCCCCATCCCCTGATCCCCCATCCCCTGATCCCCCATCCTCTGATCCCCCCGGCTCAGCCCCCATCCCCTGATCCCCATCCTCTGATCCCCATCCTCTGATCCCCCATCCCCTGATCCCCCATCCCCTGACCCCCCTTCCCCTGACCCCCCATCCCCTGATCCCCCATCCCCTGATCCCCATCCTCTGATCCCCATCCTCTGATCCCCCATCCCCTGATCCCCCATCCTCTGATCCCCCTTTCCCTGATCCCCCGTCCCCTGATCCCCCATCCCCTGATCCCCATCCCCTGATCCCCTGTCCCCTGATCCCCCCGTCCCCTGATCCCCCCATCCCCTGATCCCCCATCCTCTGATCCCCATCCCCTGATCCCCCATCCCCTGATCCCCCTTCCCCTGATCCCCCCATCCCCTGATCCCCCATCCCCTGATCCCCCGTCCCCTGATCCCCCATCCCCCGACCCCCCCGGCTCAGCCCCCATCCCCTGATCCCCCCATCCTTTGATCCCACATCCCCTGATCCCCATCCCCTGATCCCCATCCCCTGATCCCCCATCCCCTGATCCCCATCCCCTGATCCCCCATCCCCTGCTCCCCCATCCCCTGATCCCCCATCCCCTGATCCCCATCCCCTGATCCCCATCCCCTGATCCCCTCATCCCCTGATCCCCCCATCCCCCGACCCCCCCGGCTCAGCCCCCCCAGCCTCTGCTCCCCGCTCCGAGGCCCCCCCATGCTCTGAGCCTCTCCATGCCCTGCCCTCCATGCCCTGCCGCTCCCCATCCCCGGGGGGTGCATCGGGACCCCCAGCAGCACCAGATGTTGGGGGAGCCCCCGGCCCTGCCCCGCTGTCCCCGCCACGGCCCAGCCCCGCTCCCCTCCCCGGAGCCCTCCTGTCCCAGCCCCGCACCGCGGGGTCCCGGGGCCCGAGCCGCGGAGGGGGCCGCGCGTTTCTCCCCGAGCCCCCGGCTGGGTCCCCCGTGCCCGGGCAGCTCTCAGGGGTGCCCCGCGTGACCCCGCAGCCCGGTGCCCTCTTCCCCGGCCGAGCCGCCCCGCTTCGCCCGCCTGAAGAACTGGGAGACCGGGAGCATCAGCTACGACACGCTGTGCGCCACGGCCGGGCAGGTGCGGGCCGAGGGAGCGGCTGGGGGCGCGGGAGTGGGGGCACCGGAGTGCCGGCACGGGCATGGGGACATGGGAATGAGGGCACGGGTATGGCTGGGGGGCATGGGAGTGGGGGCACCGGAGTGCGGGCACGGGGGCACGGGAATGGGGGCACGGGCATGGGGGCACGGGAGTGGGAGCACGGGGCACGGGAGTGCGGTGTGCGGCTGGGGGGCACGGGAATGGGGGCACCGGAGTGCGGGCACGGGCATGGGGACATGGGAGTGGGGGCACGGGAGTGAGGGCACGGGGGCACGGGAGTGGGGGCACAGGCATGGGGACATGGGAGTGAGGGCACGGGTATGGCTGGGGGGCATGGGAGTGAGGGCACGGGCATGGGGACATGGGAGTGGGAGCACGGGGCACGGGAGTGCGGTGTGCGGCTGGGGCGCACGGGAGTGGGGGCACGGGCATGGCTGGAGGGCACGAGGGCACGAGAGTGGGGTGTGCAGCTGGGGGATGCGGGCATGGGGGCACGGGAGTGGGGGCACGGAGGCATGGGGCACGGGAGTGCGGTGTGCAGCTGGGGGGCACGGGAGTGGGGGCACGGGGGCACGGGGCACGGGAGTGCGGTGTGCGGGGAAAGGCGGGAGGAGGGCAGGGATGGCGGCAGGGGGATGGCGGCGCAGGTTGGAGTTGCGGATGATGGGGAGGCCAAGTCAGGGGGCAGGGCTGGGGTGCAGGTTTGTGGGGTGCCGGGGTGGCAGACGCGGGCGGAGCAGGGCGCGGGAGGGGACCCGGGGACGGGGGGGCCGTCCCGGGGGTCACCCGGCGCCCCCCAGGAGCTGCCCTGCTCGGGGCTGCGCTGCCTGGGCTCGCTGGTGCTGCCGCGGCCGCTGCCCGCCCCCACCCCCGAGGGGACGCGGCCGCCCGAGGAGCTGCTGGAGCTGGCCCGGGACTTCATCACCCAGTACTACGTGTCCCTGCGGCGGTGAGCGCGGACGGGAGCCCGCAGCGGGCACGGGCACCCCACAGCGGGCACCCCCACAGCGGGCACCCCCACAGCGGGCACGGGCACCCCACAGCGGGCACCCCCACAGCGGGCACCCCCACAGCGGGCACGGGCACCCCACAGCGGGCACCCCCACAGCGGGCACGGGCACCCCGCGGCCCCGGGGCACCCACAGCCCAGCCCCAGCCCTGCCCCGGGCACCCATGGCCCCATCTCCACCCCAGAGCACCCCACAGGCTGCACCTCCCCTGAGCCAAGGCACCCCACAGCCCCAGCCCTGCCCAAAGCACCTCCACATCCCTATCCCTGTCCTGGGACACCCCAAAACCCACCCCTGCTGCAGAGCACCCCCAGCCCCATCCCTGCCCAGAGCACTCCACATCCCCCCCTGCACGCCAGGGTACCCCCCATAGCTCCTGACATGCCCTGGGGTGCCCCGCATGCCCACCTGTGCCCCGAAGTACCCCCAGATCAGATCCCCCGTCCCACATCCCCATCCCACACCCCTGTCGCTGCTTGGCCCCCCTATCCCCGAGGGTGCCGGTGTCCGGGGGTGCTGGGGGGCGCTCCCGGGGCCCGTGGGTGCTGAGGCTGCCCCCGCAGGGAGAACTCCCCGGCGCACACGCAGCGGCTGCGGGAGGTGGCCGCGGACATCGCGGCCTCGGGCTCGTACCGGCTGCGGGAGCCCGAGCTGACGTTCGGCGCCAAGCAGGCCTGGCGGAACGCGGCGCGCTGCGTCGGCCGCATCCAGTGGAACAAGCTGCAGGTGCGGGACCCCCCCCCGCCGCGGCCGCGGGGACACCGCGCGCCTCCTCCTCCCGGGGACACCAGAGCAGAGGCAGCCCCGCTCACCCCGCAGGCACCGACACCCCCCTGGTCACCCCACACCGCGGGGACCCCCATCCCATTCCCGCGTCCTGGGGTGACCCCCGCCCCACCCCGCAGAGACCCCGCCTCGCACCTGGAGCGCGGGAACTCCGACTGACGGAGCCCCGCAGGGAACTCCCGCCCCAGCAAGGACCCCGCGCACCCCCGCCCCTGGGGACCCCTGCCAAAGGACGGCAGCGCGCAGATCCCCCAGGGGGCTGCCCCGTCCCCGCTGCCCGCGGGGGTCCCCCACCCCACACGCCCTGTCCCCCGCAGGTGTTCGATGCCCGGGACTGCGCGGGGCTGCCGGAGATGTTCAGCCTGCTCTGCTCCCACATCCAGTTCGCCACCAACCGCGGCAACATCCGGTGAGGACCCCCCGGAGCCCCCCGGAGCCCCGGCCCCCGCGGCCGCAGGGTGTCCTGACGGCCCCCCGGCCCCCCCAGGTCCGCCATCACCATCTTCCCCCCGCGGGCTCCGGGCCGCGGCGATTTCCGCATCTGGAACCCGCAGCTGATCCGCTACGCCGGCTACCGGCAGCCCGACGGCTCCGTGCGGGGCGACCCTGCCAACGTGGACATCACCGAGGTGGGGAGACCCCTGCGCCCCCCGGCCCCCTCAGCACCTCCCCAGCCCTCCTCCCTTCCCTCTCCATCCCCGCCTCAGCGTTCCCTCCATGCCGCCCTCCATTCCCGCTCCATCTCTCCCTTCTCCCTCCTCACACCGCTCCTTCCCCTCCATCCCCCATCCCTGCATGTCCCCCCCAATCCCCGCGCCCCCAAACACCTCCTGCCCCCCCCAGCTCTGCATCCAACACGGCTGGACCCCCGGCGGGGGCCGCTTCGACGTGCTGCCGCTGCTGCTGCAGAGCCCCGACGAGTCCCCCGAGCTGTTCCCGCTGCCCCCGGAGCTGGTGCTGGAGGTGCCGCTGCACCACCCCACGTGAGTGCGGCTGCGAGCCCCGGCACCCGCCCGGCCACGGGACTGTCCCGGTCACCGGGCTGGGGTCCCACGGGGCCACCCCTGGGGAGGGTCTGGAGAGGAGATGGAGCGGGGATGAGGGTGGGGAACAGCGCTGGGGACAGACAGGGAGCAGCTGTGGGGTCTGGAGAGGGGAAGGAGCGGGATGTGGGTGGGGACAGGGAGAAGCTGTGGGGTTTGGAGAGGGGAAGGAGCGGGGATGAGGGTGGGGAACAGCGCTGGGAACGGACAGGGAGTAGCTGTGGGGTTTCGAGGGGGGATGGAGTGGGGGACAGAGGCTGGGGAGCCGCGCTGGGGACAGGGAGCCGCCGCGGGTCCGATCCCATCCCTGACGGGCCCTGGAACACCCGCTCCTTCCCGGGCTGCCATACCGGGTTGCTGCCCCCTCCTTGGCTGGATCCTGGGGTACCGGGGTGCTGGTCCCCCCTGCCGGAGCCGTGGGTGCGCTGACCCTCCCGGGGTGCGGGGGGACGAGGCCGGGAGCCGCTCTGGGGCTGCGGGGCCGCTGTGGGGGTGCGGGAGCGGCCACAGCCCCCGTGCCCCCAGGCTGGAGTGGTTCTCGGAGCTGGGGCTGCGCTGGCACGCCCTGCCGGCCGTGGCCAACCTGCTGCTGGAGATCGGGGGGCTCGAGTTCCCCGCGGCGCCCTTCAACGGCTGGTACATGGGCACCGAGATCGGCTCCCGCAACCTCTGCGACCGCCACCGCTACGACGTGCTGCCCGTGAGCGCGGGGACCGCGGGGCTGCGCTGGGACCGCGGGGCTGCGCTGGGACCGCGGGGCTGCGCTGGGACCGCGGGGCTGGGCTGGGACCCCACAGGGACCGCGGGGCTGCGCTGGGACCCCGGGGCTGCGCTGGGACCGCGGGGCTGCGCTGGGACCCCGGGGCTGGGCTGGGACCCCGGGGCTGCGCTGGGACCCCACAGGGACCCCGGGGCTGCGCTGGGACCCCACAGGGACCCCGGGGCTGCACTGGGACCGCGGGGCTGCGCTGGGACCCCGGGACTGGGCTGGCACCCCACAGGGACAACCCCGGACCCCACCCTGACAGCCCTGAGACTCCACTGGGGTCCCCCCAGGACCCCTCAGGACCCCCTGGCTGACCCTGGCCAACCCTGCCCTGCTGCCCCCCGCAGGAGGTGGCCCAGCGCATGGGGCTGGACACGGGGACCAGCTCGTCCCTCTGGAAGGACCGGGCGGCTGTGGAGGTGAACGTGGCTGTGCTGCACAGCTTCCAGGTGGGACCCCCCGGGGGACCCCCAGCGCCGGGACCCCACACTGCTGGGACCCCTTTGCTGGTACCCCCCACACTGCCGGGACCCCCACACTGCCGGGACCCCCAGCGCCGGGACCCCACACTGCCGGGACCCCCACACTGCTGGGACCCCCTGTGCTGGGACCCCACACTGCCGGGACCCCCCCTACCAGGACACTCTCAGTGCTGGAGCCCCCCCTGCCGGGCCACGGGATCCCCCATCCCTGTGCCCCCCGTCCCCAGCGCCGCTGTCCCCCGCAGGTGGCCCAGGTGACCATCGTGGACCACCACGCGGCCACCGAGTCCTTCATGAAGCACCTGGCGGCCGAGGGGCGGGCGCGGGGCGGGTGTCCCGCGGACTGGGCCTGGATCGTGCCGCCCCTCTCGGGCAGCCTCACCCCCGTCTTCCACCAGGAGATGGTCAACTACCACCTGAGCCCCGCCTTCCGCTACCAGGTGGGACCCCCGCCCCGCAGATCCGCCCCGCAGATCCGCCCCACAGATCCGCCCCGCAGATCCGCCCCACAGATCCGCCCCACAGGTCCTGCCCCACAGATCCACCCCACAGGTCCTGCCCCACAGATCCGCCCCACAGATCCGCCCCACAGATCTGCCCCACAGATCCACCCCACAGCCTCCTCCTGCTGCTGGGTGTGGGGTTGGACCCACAGATCCTCCCTGCCCCCGTGCCCCCTCCCAGGGCTGGAGGTGCAGCCCCAGGGCCCTGAGACCCCCGCTCAGCTGGCACTGAGCCCCTGGAGCCCCCCGGACTTTCTGGGACTGCCCTGGGCATCGCTGATCCCTGCGGGACCCCCAACCCTCTGCATCCCCCTCCACTGGCATCTACCCCACAGCACCCCCGGGACACCCCAGCAGCCCCTGAGCACCCCCTGGGACCGGCCAGCCCCTTCCAGAGCCTCACAGCCCCCCAGGAGCCCCTCGCGACCCCCATGACCCCCAGTTCACATTCTGGTACTGGTGGGTCTGGCCCCACAGACCCCCGACCCCCTTCCCCACAGCCAAGCCCCCACTCCCCAATCCCATACACCCCAACTCCTCCCCTCACAATGCCCCCCCGCCCCACAACCGCCCCGTCCCGCCCCCAGCCCGACGCCTGGAAGGTTTACGTGTCCAAGGGCACCACTGTCACCCGGAGGAAGACCTTCAAGGAGGTGGCCAAGTAGGTGAACCCCAGGATCCCGGGGAGCCCGTGGGAGTTCTGGGGTCCCGGGGATCCCGTGGGAGTTCTGGGGTCCCGGGGATCCTGTGCTGACCCCACGGTGCCCCGGGGACCCCGCAGCGCCGTGAAGATCTCGGCCAAGCTGATGGGGCAGGTGATGGCGCGGCGGGTCAAGGCCACCATCCTGTACGGCACCGAGACCGGCAAGTCCCGCACCTACGCCTGGAACCTGTGCCAGCTCTTCCGCCGCGCCTTCGACCCCAAGGTCCGGGACGGAGGGGACAGAGGGGACAGAGGGGACAGAGGGGACAGAGGGGACAGGGGGCAGGGCTGGGCAGCTCCCCTCGCCCGCCGCCCCCAGTGCCCGCGGTGGGGTTTGGGTGAGGGGAGGCGCAGCGCTGCGGGGGATCCTGATCCTGCCGTGCCGTGAAGGTGCTGTGCATGGACGAGTATGACGTGGTGGCCCTGGAGCATGAGACCCTGGTCTTGGTGGTCACCAGCACGTTTGGGAATGGGGACCCTCCGGAATGTGCCGAGGTAGGGGTGGGATGGGATCGATGGGATGGGATCGATGGGATGGGATGGGATGGGATGGGATGGGATGGGAATGGGATGGGATGGGATGGGATGGGATGGGATGGGATGGGAATGGGATGGGGATGGGATGGGGGTGTGATAGGGATGGAATTGAGGTTGGAGATGGAATAGGGCTGGGTATGGAGATGAGATGAGGATGGGGTGGGATGGGATTGAGGCTGGAGATGGGATGGTGTTGTGGGTGGAGATGGGATGAGGATGGGAATGGGGATGGGATGGGGGATAAGGATGAGGATGGGGGTGTGCTGGGGGTGTGATAGGGACGGGATTGAGGATGGAATTGAGGTTGGAGATGGAATAGGGCTGGGGACGGAGATGGGGTGAGGATGGGGATGTGATTGGGATGGGGATAAGGATGAGGATGGGGGTGTGCTGGGGGTGTGAGGGATGGGGTTGAGGCTGGAGATGGGACTGGGGATGGAGATGGGGTGAGGACGGGGTGGGGATGGGATGTGGGGCTGACATCCTGCCCCCACAGAGCTTCTCCAAGGCCCTGATGGAGATGACATCGCCCTACACCGGCACCTCCCAGGCGGAGCCGCCCATGTGAGCACCCCGGGGGTCCCGGGGGTCCCTGCTGGGCCCGGGGCAGGGTCCCCCCAGCCCGCTGACCCTCCTCACGCCCCCAGGAGCTACAAGCTGCGCTTCAACAGCGTCTCCCAGTCCGACCAGCTCGTGTCCTCCTGGAAGAAGAAGCGACGGCAGCTGAGCAACACAGACAGTGCAGGAACCTTGGGAGCCCTGCGGTACCGAGAGCGTGGGATGGGCACGGGGGGTGGGCATGGGGTGGGCACGGGGTAGGGACGGCCACAGGGACAAGGATGGCCATGGGGATGGGCACAGGGGTGGGCACGGGGTGGGCACGGGATGGGCACGGCCACAGGGGTGGCACTGGGATGGACTCCTCAGCCTGGGCATGTCGGGAGTCCTGCAGTACCCAGGCCGCAGGGATGGGCACAGCCGCGGAGCAGGGATGGGGCCGGGCTCCCTGCCTGGGCTCGCTGCCCGGCTGCTGGCAGCGCCAGCCCCGCGTGCCCTGCGGGTGCGGGTGGGGCAGGAGCTGCCCCGAGGTGCCCCGTGAGCCCCTGAGATTGGCCCGGCGCCTCTGACTCGGGGGATCCCTGCCCAGGCTGGGCTCCCGGGCGTACCCCGCGCCCTGGCACCCTGACCCGCTCTCGGCAGGTTCGCGGTGTTCGGGCTGGGCTCCCGGGCGTACCCGCACTTCTGCGCCTTCGCGCGGGCCGTGGACACGCGGCTGGAGGAGCTGGGCGGGGAGCGGCTGCTGCCGCTGGGCGAGGGCGACGAGCTGTGCGCCCAGGAGGAGTCGTTCCGCACCTGGGCCCGCCAGGTGTTCCAGGTACGGGGCCGGGGGGCCGCTCCGCGCCCGGGCGCGCTGCTCCCGCGGGTACCGGGGGGCACCCCGAGCCCCCGCCCGGCACCCAGCGCCCCCCGTGCCCCCAGGCTGCCTGCGAGACGTTCTGCGTGGGGGACGGCGCGGGGGGCGCCGAGGAGCTGTTCGCGCCCCCGCAGGGCTGGAAGCGCCAGAGGCACCGGCTGGTGCCGCAGCCCCAGGCCACCGAGACCCTGGCCGGTACCGAGCGCCCGGGACCCCCCCGACCCTGCGGGTCACCCCCACCGCGCACCGAGCCCTGCCCCACGGCACCCCCGAGCACCCGGCGATCCCCTCAGCTCTGCGGGGTCAGCCCCCAGCCCCCAGGGACTCCCCGAGAGCCTTTGGTTCCCCCCAGCTTTCCCCGAGCCCCATAACTCCGAGCCCCCCGACCCGCCGTGTCCCCCCAGATCCCTGTTCCACCCCATCCCCTCCCTGTACCCCCCAAACCCCTGTTCCACCTCAGCCCCCATGTCCCCCCAAACCCCTGTTCCACCCCATCCCCTCCGTGTCCCCCCAGACCCCCCGTTCCTCCCCAGCCCCCCATGTCCCCTCATCACCATCCAGTCCCTCCAGCCCCGCTCTGTCCCCCCATCCCCACATGTCCCTCTGTGTCCCCCCGTGTCCCCCCGTGACCCCCCGTGACCCCCCCGCGCCCCCAGGGCTGTCCCAGCTGCACAAGCGCCAGGTGTTCCCCTGCTCGGTGCTGTCCGTGGAGAACCTGCAGAGCGAGGAGTCCAGGTGAGGTCCCCCCCGCACAGGGATCCCCCCCGAGCCCCCGCCCACCCCCGGGACCCCCGGCTCCCTCCGCTCCCGGCACCCCCGGGCTCCCCAAATCTGCGGGACGCCCCCACTGCCGGGACCCCCGGGGCCGCTTGGCCCCCCGCGCCCGCCCCGTGTGTGCCCCCGCCCCGTGTGTGCCCCCGCCCCGTTTGTGCCCCCCCCGACCTCTCCCTCACCCCACTGTGCCCCTGGCACCCCCCCGTGCCCCCAGAACCCCTCCCCGCACCCCCCGCACCCCCGTGCCCGCCGTGCCCGCCGTGCCCTGACCGCTGCCCGCAGCCGGCAGACGCTGCTGGTGCGGGTGGGCTGCGCGGAGCAGGGGGGGCTGCGCCACCTGCCCGGGGACCACCTGGGCGTGTTCCCCGCCAACCGCGAGGAGCTGGTGCGGGCCGTGCTGGACAGAGTGCAGGACCCGCCCGCCCCCGAGCAGCCCCTGGGGCTGGAGAGCCGCGACGGGGACCCCGCGGGTACGGGGGGAAAGGGGGGCTGGGGGGACCCCGCGGGTACGGGGGAAAGGGGGACTGGGGGGACCCCGCGGGTACGGGGGGATTGGGGGGATCCCAATCACGGGGGGGGGGGGGTGGAAACTCCACCGGTACCGGAGTGGGACAGGAGGGGACAGGAGGGGTCAGGACGGGGACAGGAGGGGACAGGATGAGGACAGGAGGGGACAGGAGGGGTCAGGATGGGGACAGGAGGGGACAGGAGGGGACAGGATGAGGACAGGATGAGGACAGGAGGGGACAGGAGGGGACAGGAGGGGTCAGGATGGGGGACAGGAGGGGACAGGAGGGGTCAGGATGAGGACAGGATCAGGACAGGAGGGGACAGGAGGGGACAGGAGGGGTCAGGAGGGGTCAGGAGGGGACAGGAGGGGACAGGAGGGGACAGGATGAGGACAGGAGGGGACAGGAGGGGTCAGGATGGGGACAGGAGGGGACAGGAGGGGACAGGAGGGGTCAGGATGAGGACAGGAGGGGACAGGAGAGGGTCCCGCCGCCCCGGACCGCGGGAAGATGGGGAGGGGCTGAGGATTGGGAAGAGAAAGAGGGAAGGGAAAGGGAATAAATTTGGGCAGGGGAAGTGAGAGGAAGGGCTGGGGAAAGGAGTGGGAAGGGACTGAGGAAGAGGAAGACAAAGGGGTGAGGACTTGGCGCGGGGAAGGAGGCGGAGAAGAGGAAGGGCCTTGGGAAGGATCCAGGACAGAAGCGAGCACCGCAATCCCCCGTCCCAGGCGGGTCCAGCCCCGGGCCCCGCTGGGTGCTGCAGCCCCGGCTGCCCCCCTGCACCCTGGCCCAGGCTCTCACCTTCTACCTGGACGTGGCGGCGCCCCCGACGCCGCAGTTCCTGCAGCTCCTGGGCTCGCTGGCGGGGGACCCCACCGAGCGGGAGCGGCTCCAGCGCCTGGCGCAGGTCAGGGGGTGCGGGGACACCGGGGAGAGGGGCTGGGAGGGCTGGGGGGGCTGCGATACCGGGCTGTGGGGATGGCACGGACCTCGCAGTCGGGACACCGGGGTGCTGATCCCGTCCTGGAATCCGGGGTGCTGATCCCTCCCTGATCCCGGGATGCTGATCCCTCCCTGACACCGGGATGCTGATCCCGTCCCTGATCGCGGGATGCTGATCCCTCCCCGATCCCGGGATGCTGATCCCTCCCTGATCCCGGGATGCTGATCCCTCCCTGACACCGGGATGCTGATCCTGTCCCCGATCCCGGGGCGCTGATCCCTCCCTGATCCCGGGATGCTGATCCCTCCCCGATCCCGGGATGCTGATCCCGTCCCTGACACCGGGATGCTGATCCTGTCCCTGATCCCGGGATGCTGATCCCTCCCTGATCCCGGGGTGCTGATCCCTCCCTGATCCCGGGATGCTGATCCCTCCCTGATCCCGGGGTGCTGATCCCTCCCTGATCCCGGGATGCTGATCCCTCCCTGATCCCGGGATGCTGATCCCTCCCTGACACCGGGGTTCTGATCCCTCCCTGATCCCGGGATGCTGATCCTGTCCCTGACACCGGGATGCTGATCCCTCCCTGACACCGGGATGCTGATCCCTCCCTGACACCGGGACACCGATCCGCTGCCTCACTGGATCCCGGTGCTGCCCCGTTCCGCGGGCCGGTGCCAGGCGCTGGGGGGTGCCCGGTGCCGGGCTCTGGGGGTGCCCGGTGCCGGGCTCTGGGGGTGCCCGGTGCCGGGCTCTGGGGGTGCCCGCCGTGCCAGCCTGGTTGGTGCCCGCAGGACGCGCGGCTGTACGAGGAGTGGAAGTGGTTCCGGTGCCCGACGCTGCCCGAGGTGCTGGCCGAGTTCCCGTCCGTGGCTCTGCCCGCCGCGCTGCTGCTCTCCCAGCTGCCGCTGCTCCAGCCCCGCTACTACTCCATCAGCTCCGCGCCCGGCGCCCACCCGGGCGAGATCCACCTCACCGTGGCCGTGGTCACCTACCACAGCGAGAGTGAGCGGGCCGGGGTGGGGCACGGGCGGGGGGCGCCTCCAGGGCACCGCCAGGGCACCTCCAGGGGCTCCAGAACATCTCCAGTGTCCCCAGAGCATCTTCAAATCCCCGTCCGGGCACAGAGGGGTCCCCAGCCCTTGTGGGGGGTCTCTGTGAGGGGCTGCCTTGGGGCCACCCCCGCCTCGGCCCCACCGGCCCCGTCTGGTCCCCACAGACGGGCAGGGTCCGCTCCACTACGGCGTCTGCTCCACGTGGCTGGCGCGACTGCAGCCGGGGGACACCGTGCCAGCCTTCATCCGGGGGTGAGGGATCACGGTCCTGCCGCGTGTCCCCTGCCTGCCATCCCTGTCCCGAATCTGCCCTCCCTGTCCCCTGCCTGCCATCCCTGTCCCCATCCTGCCCTCCCTGTCCCTGTCCCTGCCCATCCCTGTCCCCATCCTGCCCTCCCTGTCCCTGTCCTGCCATCCCTGTCCCCCATCCTGCCCTCCCTGTCCCTGTCCTGCCGTCCCCGTCCTGCCCTCCCTGTCCCTGTCCTGCCATCCCTGTCCCTGTCCTGCCCTCCCTGTCCCTGTCCTGCCATCCCTGTCCCTGTCCTGCCATCCCTGTCCCTGTCCTGCCCTCCCTGTCCCTGTCCTGCCATCCCTGTCCCGAACCTGCCCTCCCTGTCCCTGTCCTGCCGTCCCCCGTCCTGCCATCCCTGTCCCTGTCCTGCCATCCCTGTCCCCGTCCTGCCCTCCCTGTCCCTGTCCTGCCATCCCTGTCCCGAACCTGCCCTCCCTGTCCCTGTCCTGCCGTCCCCGTCCTGCCATCCCTGTCCCTGTCCTGCCCTCTCTGTCCCTGTCCTGCCATCCCTGTCCCCGTCCCTGCCCTCCCTGTCCCTGTCCCTGCCATCCCTGTCCCTGTCCTGCCATCCCTGTCCCTGTCCTGCCATCCCTGTCCCTGTCCTGCCCTCCCTGTCCCGAACCTGCCCTTCCTGTCCCTGTCCTGCCCTCCCTGTCCCCTGCCCATCCCTGTCCCCATCCTGCCCTCCCTGTCCCTGTCCTGCCATCCCTGTCCCCGTCCCTGCCCTCCCTGTCCCTGTCCCTGCCATCCCTGTCCCTGTCCCTGCCATCCCTGTCCCTGTCCTGCCATCCCTGTCCCCATCCTGCCCTCCCTGTCCCTGTCCCTGCCCTCCCTGTCTGTCTCCCTCAACTGCTCCCCTGCATGTCCCAGGCTACCCCCGCACCCCCCG